>CM052154.1:6047469-6063684 GCA_028455555.1 Augochlorella aurata
TATATTAACCTAAATAATTTAATAGATCATAAATGAAATTACTGCAGTTTTTTAAAGAATTTAAAATATAATTCTTCTTACATGTAATTCTACAAATAAATATAATGATAATTATTATTGACCTCTGAAGTCAACCGAAATATCAAAATAATTGCCCAATAAATTATGGAGCCATTGAATTCATTATCTTGCATTTACTGTTACAACTTAACCTTTGGCATTTGAATAGGTCAATTTATTTATCAATGTCTAAGGAAAATTCGTGTTCGTCTCGATAAACTGCGAATTCCGTGATGGATTTAGTCGTGTTTTCCAAATAATTGGCGCCAGGGGAAGATAAATTTTAATCGTCGGATTGCACAATGCTTTCAAATCCCATCGAACTCCTATAACGCTGTCCAATGATAAATAGAACAGAATCGAGGGTTCGAATAACGTCTAGTATAACTGCTGTAGTTTACGAGTACACCGGCCGAGGAATCGTTGAGAATCTCCCGTCTAAGGGGATGTTTTCCTCGCCTTGGCAGGCGATCGTTGGAAACGATCCTGCGTCACCGGATACCGATTCTTTTCGATTATCAGTTCCCGCAGAATCGGCAATAATCGCTGAGAGCTTCGGTTACACTGACCCGAATCCTCGAAGTAAGATAAAAAGGATGCGCAATGGATAACGAAAACTTTACGCAAAATAATGCTTAGCGTTTGATTAAGAAACTGATGATTTTGGGGGCATCATTGTTTTATCAGAAATTACTTTAACTAGAATTGTTCTTTATTTTAATATAATTATAATATAATGTAATATAATATAATATTAATATAATGTGATATAATATAATATAACGTAATATAATATAATATAACATAATATAATATAATATAATATAATGTAATATAATATAATAATAACATAATGTGATATAATATAATATAACATAATGTGATATAATATAATATAACATAATGTAATATAATATAATATAACATAATGTAATATAATATAATATAACATAATGTAATATAATATAATATAATATAATATAACATAATATAATATAATGTAATATAGTATAATATAGTATAATGATACAATTTATATAAAATTTATCCAAAAATCGTTACTAGTAAATGTTTTTCCGATCAACAATAGCAGATCAAGCCAGCTCGAACAGAAACGTGAGAAATAGTGGGAAGAGTTTCGAGAAATTTCGCGAATCGTTTCTCTTCTACGCGTTGCAGCGAGATTTTTTCGTTCGGTTTCGGCGACCAGATAGCATCGTTTCCCATGGAAGTACAGCCATTCCTTGGCGGTGTAATGCCGCCATAAAGGTGGCTTTACGAGGGCGACGAAAGGGAGCCTCGTCGATGTTCCATAAATTCGCGGCACAGGTTGATACCAAGGCAAAGTGGCCAATGATAATGGCTCGGTGCCCCCCCTGAACTGATCGGATTATAATCCAAGAAGCCTTCGAACCTGTGTTTAGCCCCGCCTGATGGGTCCTAATCAAAGCTGCCGTACCGTAGACTACTCATAAGCTTGCGTGAGGTTCTATCGATTAACTGATAATTTCGGATCGCGCAGAATTCCTCAAATATGCCACTCTGCATATCCCATTGATACGGTTCATATTGATTTTATCCTGCTTGAGAATATTTATTGGGGTTTTATTATATAGCATAATTGTAGCAATAATGTAGACTTTGTTGTGGTAACCGGACTGCAGATTTTTATGCAAAATAAAAATTGTCTTCGTTAATTAGAAGATGTGGGGAACTGTATAGACATTTATTTCTATTAATCATTGTAAATCGTGGGCTGATAATAACTTTGTCAAATACCGAAAGTGGAAAATCGCACATAATTATAAATAATATATTGATATAAGATAAGACACTTTTGAATATTCATTTTTGAATGTTCTCTTTTGAATGTTCACATTTGAATGTTCACTTTTGAATAAGTAGCACTACGAATTTATAAACAGCCTTCTCAAATACTACCACTTAAAAGACTAATTAATAAATTAACGTAAACTGATTATATCGATCCAAATAACAATTTAAAGACGCCTCGTAGCATCATTCGGAAGAATGTGTCATCTTTTACGGGAAAAGTCGACGATCCCTATTCACCTGTAGCAAGTACACAGGTAGTCAGATCGCTGTAACTCGTTGTCAGTTCGAAACTGCCCTAACTACCCTATTCCAACCACGGGTCGCATATTAAACATCGTTCTCGGAGGAGCACGTAATAAATTGCCATTGAAATACTGGGCGAACCGCTTTATGAAACCGCGACGGAAGGCTGAATTTCATTTCGAGAATCAAAGGTGCACCGATAAAAGGTGCAGTTACCGGTTTCCGAACGGCGGCGGCAGCGGTGGCTGCCTGTTAGAACCGAGCGAGCACGATCATGGCGACATACCGGACGAACAAGGAAAATGCGGATGCGAGAAATTGAATGGACGAATTTTATTGCCTCGCTACGGTGAAGATATTGAGGAAAATTATTTCGCAGCTGTTCTAAGGTCATAAAATCGAGCGGATCCGTATCGCGGTTCGCGCAATAAGCGAATATTTGTAATAAAGTACGGTTCTGGTTGCGTCGCCGTGTCGAATTGAAACGGCGATGAAATTCAATGGGGGCCCTGGAAATCTTCGAGCTTCTGATTTCGAGGGTGCTAGGAAAATAAAATTAACGAGCTGCGACGTGACATGAATAGTTAATTTGCCGAAGTCCGAACGCGTGCATGGGATTGACTACGTAGATGGAGTTTTGTTTAACAATGCCCTCTGCAATATTGTAGAGACCTTATATCTGTATGTGGATAATAATAATAAAATAATAATAAAATGGTCTGCATTGATTGTAAGACACAGGGGCTCAATCGACGTCTATTTCTTCTTCCAATAATTTTTATGAGCCGATCATAGTGCAATAGAATGTTTAACTTCTTAAAATGTTATACGTAATGTTTTGTAGTTTGCAATTGGACTTGTGACTTTTATGCATTAGGGTGCACTAGGCTGCGGATTTATGCCAAGCGAAATACAGAACAGCGAAGACATTAGAAGAATATTTAAGAATATCGTTACATTATTTTCAATTTGTTGGAACTATTAACAGAAGAGATATAGTCCTACCTGTCTCAAATTTATTCCAAATCATGCAGAACATCTTCATTTTGCATAAACGTCCGCAGCGTAGTCGTAATGAAAAGAATTTTCATTCTTTTTGCAAAGTTCCCTATACTTTGAACAAAGGAATGATTTTCAGTCATTTGCAATTCCGCTAAATAATTATCAAGACGATTTTCTTCCTGAACGTGACAAGAGTCTCCGATCCGAAGATTTGAAAAGAATTTATGTATGCAGAAGATCCATTAGCGCATGAATGATCTAAAATTACTTATTGTTAGTATACTCTTGCACAGACGAAGTGTTCACTGCAGTTTCCTAAGACTGCACTTAGAGTTTGTACATTCTTCCAACGATCAATCTCGCGAACCGTCCGGGAATTGAAAAAAAAAAGTAACAAAAAACGTCCTTGTTACCAACTCATTAGACTAATTGTCTCGTTCACTATACCAATCACTCGCAATACCGCTTTCTTTGTCTGGTTCGAAACGAGTTCATCGCGACATATAACACAGCATTATCAGTTTAACTGCTTCCATGAGAGCTACCGATGCTTTAATTGCCCGCTGGTCAGATAGCGAAAAAGAACCATCAGGCATATGTACACAAACGTTACATAAGCCGCCATCTTGCCGCGCGTAATCCGTTCGATTGCTGCGAATAATCCGGTATCCGATCCAATTACGAAAATCGCGAACTAAAATTTCACCGAAGAAATTCTTTCTTCTGCTTACACCTCGCGCGAGGGTCGATCAATTTCGACTAATCGTTAGGGGACAAGCTGCGAGGACAGTATTTTAAACGTGTTTTTTAACTATCTCGTTTCTGACCGAACAATAACCGTGCTGTTATTGGACAACGTTAATCTTTCTCAACAACGGAAATCTTTTCCGACATTACGGCCTAATCTTATCACCGTTCAATGTATTAATGGTATAATTGAGTTAAGCAATTCTTCCTTGCTGAAACAATCGTACTCCAGATATCTAACAAGAAATCTTCGTCCGGAGAAGTTTTACGTTTGCCTCGCAATTAAAACTTCGTGTCGTGCATTTATCAGTTACGTCGCAATCTGTACTTTTGTCGAACACGTCTGCTTCGGACGTCCAATAATTAACAATACCGACTTTCGTCTACAAATTCAACTTCCAGTTTCGTTCTTGTTATAGCAAAATACGAAGTAGAAGTATTTCTATCGAGCATAATTATTATTTTAATAATATAATAATACAATAACATATATTATAATATAATGATAATACAATAATTGATTATAATATAATAATAATATAACAATAATACAATAACATATATCGTAATATAATGATAATACAATAATCTATTATAATATAATAATAACATAATAATATATATTTGAATGTAATAATAATATAAATATATTATATACTATATAATAATTTGAGTAATATAATTTCATATTATACCATATAATTATTTTAACTAAATGATTACGAACTATATTACTATTATAATTTCATCCGAACATTCCTCGACATATTTGAATCTCGATCTATATTTTAATCAAGCACAATGATCATTTCAGGCAATTAAAAATATCACTGAATCGTCTCCCACGCGGAAATTCGCTAATTTGGCCCTCGTTAGAAGAAAGATGACGACGGAACTGCATCGCCTCGATCCGAATTTTACGCTCGATCTTTACCGTCTGATTCCACGAACCTCTCTTGATCATTAAAGGGAATGTCAGAGTCCCATCGAAAGGCTAACTCCCTTTTTATGAATCAACTCCGACGTAGTAAATCGAATTGATTCTTTGATCGAAGTAATCCGACCTTTCCACCCTGACTTATCGTCTGGTTGGCATGAGATTGAACTATTCCGAGGTTTCACGGGTCAATTGAACAGCCGATCGCGCTTGTCAATCACCCCGGCGTTTTCTTTCCGCCGTCGTTCGGCACCCGGGTCCCATTTATTCCGGTCTCATAATCGCGACGGCGACTAATAGCTCGACCGGCGAAACATAAATAATACGATTTAAATACATCGCGAGAGACGGAAAATTCCTTCGCGACGGAGGCGCGCACCGTCTTCTGCTCTCTTTTTTTTATTATTGCTCGGCGCTCGATCGCTTGTTTAGTATTCCGTTGTCGTTCAAATGGGATTCCGGAGAACGGCGATAATTCCGAAAGAGAATAAAAGTTTACGCCCGGTAAAATCGATCCCCGGCTACGTGGACGTTAAATATTAAATTGCTTGACGGAAATTTGTGGTGTTAGGAACGTTTGAATAATATTGGGACAACGTCGTCGATGGTAGACATTGATATACGTATGATTGTATGAAATTCTTGCTTCGGAAGTGTGGAAAATTGTTTGAAGTTTTATCGGGCACTTTGATGAAGTAAATCATTCTGCATCAGTGGATGATTTTTATAAATTTGAAAACGATGTTGCTAAATTCTTGAATTTAGGAGATATTGTAACGAATCTGGAATTTCATCCTGCACTTTGATAAAAACAACTTATTCTGCAGCGAGAAGTGAGCTTTTACGAATTAGCAAAAAATTTTACAAAATGCTTAAATGTATGAGATGTGACACCTGAGTCACGCACCTTATACAAAGAAAAAGACGACGAAATAGTGACCATATATACAGAAAAATCCAAACATTTTAACATTATATGTTAAAAATCTTTTTTAAAAAAAAAGGGAACATTGTCAAAAAAGCCTGCTTATTAAATCCCCAGAATCACCGCGAAGAGTTTCCTTAAAATCGGCGAGCGGACAGGTGTGACCTCTCGCCAGTCAATTGTTATCCGGTCCAATAAGAGCATCGAGTTCGGGAATACGTAAAAATGGCGTCCACCTAAGAAGCGCCATGTTTAACATTTATTTTGTTCGGGGACTTCGCGGCCGGATTCCCGGTGTCAAAGAGGCCGCGTCCGTAAGAATGCAATTTATCCGGCCTGTTAAGAGCTTCGTAAAATAGTGGAAGCTCGACGGATATTCCCGGTGACCCTGCGGGAAAATTTGCACGAGAATGCCTCGGATTACCGATAGCAAAGCCGGCGCATTGGCGGCGGGAGCCGGCAAGAACCTCGGGTTCGGGCATGCAAGATTTTTCTCCTTTTTGGTTTTATCTCCGTGTTCTCCACTCAATTTCCGCAGCCTGTATTTTGACCCGGTGATTTTCCAGCGTTCGGTGCACCCTTATCACGTCCCCCCTCGAATGTTCTTCGTTTTGGAATGTCGGTATTTCCCGGGGATTGCCACCGGTTTCGTCCGAGCGTGCTGATACCTGGCCAGATTCTTATTACACGCCGCTGGAACACCGTCAAGCACAATTGATCGTGACTCATTCCCTGGAACCTAGTTACCCAGTGTCTCCCTGCTGCGCGAAAATCTTCGCGCTCTCTTTTTTTCTTCTCTGATGCTTGCACCGCACGCGCGAAGATCTTCTTACCTCGCCGCGGCTGCTTCCGCGCGGATTTCCCGGAGATTTGTTCGGTTAACACTTCGCTTGCTCCGTGGGAGATTTCTTGTTTCAACTGATTACCGGATTTTTGGGCGAAGTGAAAATGATCTGCTTCGTTCGGTATATGTAATAATAAAATAGCTAATTTGTTCTTTCTTTAATTATTTCAATAGATCTGCGTTAACGTTTCGAAATTCCTCGAATCTTTTTATTATTTTACATTGCGTCTATATATAGTGAATTGACGAATGTCGCCAGACTTATTAAATACATAAATTATTATCATAGACAACCGCGAACAATAGAAAGATTAATCCAATACATAATAAGTTAAAATAGAGAGTGGTAGTATTAGTACTAGAGATAGTATTACCACTAGAGATTATTTATTAAATTAATTTTATTATTAAATTAATTAAAAAATATTACCTCTAGTGGTAGTACTACCCCTAGAAATAAATCTGCAATAATTGCAAACTACAAGCATTCGATATACCATGACCGTACGAGCGATCAACAATATCAAGCATGTGCGACCGTGTTTCATCAAATAGCGACTTATGTGATTAAAGTGCGCCTAATTACAGGGCCAATCGCGGTGAACGTTTGGAATCCTCGGCGAGTCGATCACGTAGCGCGTGACAATAAATTATCGGCGGATTACTAATTATTACAAAGCAGTTTCCGTAATTGTGCTCCCGAGCCATTAATATTAATTGAGTGTGAAACTGCAGCGTTCGCGTCGCCCGCGGCGGAATATTAACGTCGTCGGATGTTCATCAAATTTTACTCGCCCCTTTAAATTCCACAGTGTTTTTACCTGTTGCTCCAAGGAAGCGGCGGGACGCGGGCTACCTGGGTTGGAAATATTCCTTCCGTTACGGCCACGTGTCCTCCGAAACTGGAGCCACTAAAAGAACCACCAACGTCTTCATCCCATTCTTCTTCGATTTCTCGCGCCACTTTTCCCTGCGCGAGCTTAGAACATTACTCTCGGCGACGTTCACGCGAGAATCATCGCTGGATCTCGCGGGAAAATGTTCCGCGTTCCATGATTTTCCAACTGCTGCGATTTTAATCGGGCTGGTGCTGCAGTATGCGCGCTTCAGATTTTTTCGCGCGGCGAACGGTGGATAGGGAAATTATTGGCATGCTCGTTTTTTAAAATATAGCGTTTTGTTAAAAAGTGGAACGTTAATTAATTGTATTTGTCTATTGTTATTTATTGTTTTGGTGGTAGGATGCCTTTGAAAAGGAATAACTTTTTCCAAATTGGACCAGACGGTTTAATCTTTTTTTAGATAATAGATGGGCTAGTTTACTTAATAGTGTATACTCATTTTTTGCGAAAATTGCAATTAGGAAGAATGACGAAAAATATTAAAAAGTCCCATTTTGCTATATAACAAAAGTTCGTTTCGATTTGTGAAATAAAATGAAGCAAAAATCGAAAATTCAGTAACATTTATACCTCCATTTTATTTTATCGAAATTATTAACAGAAGAAATACACGTTTATTTCATTTCTGCTTTTTACAATTTTAATAAACGGACGTAAAAATGTATTTTTTCCTTTCATAATTATAATAAATCGAACAGAAGATGTTATTAAATCTTCCGAAAATCCGCACTAATAATTACTAAACAAATCCTGCAAGTATGCAAATATATTTTTACTACGGAATTTTCACATTCTTTTCGTTATTTTCGTGAATTGGTAACGCTTCTAATTGAGCACAGTGTTTCGCTGTGTAACGAGACTGGAAAAGTGCGCGGTAACGTGGAATTTCGTCAAGAGAAGTTTGATTTCAAAAGCTGCGCGTACAGATTACTTTTTCGGTCCACCGTGTTTTACTTTTATTTCGTTCGAACCGCAGCACACATCGCATGGAATGACAGGTGGCTTCACTGCGTGAAATTACGTTGAAACCGTAGAATTTCGAAAGTAAAATTGATTTAGAAAAATGTTTCCCCTAGCGAACACGTTCTCAAATTTATTACGGTTCCGCGACCCGTGTCCAACGATGTTCCCCAGTTCCGACCCTCTGTCATTCTGCCTAACATTGAAGTTCGCACATTTATTATTTGTCTTTTTCGAATTCCGTTTCACTTTTTTACGAGAATATCGTAGAACATCAATTTTATATATATACTGCAAATTCCACAATTTTTATCTCGTTATACATTTTTCAAATATTGCAGCATCTTTTGACAAAAAAGTGAAAAAATTACGTTATACAAGATTAAAAGCATAGATTATATGATTGTTAGACAGTGGATTTATGACAATCATGGGTAATTGAAATAGGAAATAATAAAAATGTCTAGACTTCAAAAATACTTATTAAAAGCATTAATAGTTCAATAATTAGACTATGAGTCCTGTCGCAAGGAACCTTGTAGTTACAGGAATTAATTATTCCGACATTCTGATTTTTATTAAACAATCTATAAAAATCAAAATTCCCACGAAGATCCACAATTTATTGATTATTATTTTCGCGAAATATTCTGTGACCATTATAAATCCATATCTGAAACATTTGCAGCGTAATATTTGCGAACATTTAAATTTCCAATAAATATATTTACAGTTGAACAATGGATCAGTTAAGTTTAAAGTAGTGCAACAAATACGCAAAAATATTACCTGTGCAATAAATGCTACGATCAATTCTCTACAATTTGCTTTTAACATAGAACTACAAACATAATTGCATTAATGTGCAATAAACTGCGCTAAACGTGGAACGGCGGGAGAATTAAAAATTTACAATTAAGGTGGAAATTGTTGCGAGGCCAAGGGGAAAATTGTTGCGAGGCCAAGGGGAAAATTGTTTGCGTAATTGTGGAAACCGACCGACGAAAGCTCCATTCACGACCGACGTAAACCCGCTTAAATCCGCGGAATCATAAACTATTTAATATGATGCACCACTACTCAAACGAGGCACGAATTCATTACAATCTCGATAAAGTGATTTGCAACTTGACTGTAACCCGCTTGTCAAAGGGAACCACCGGGTCGAACGGTTAAAAGGATTTCCGTTACACGTATGAATGGTTACCGTTTCGCGCGACACCATTTCGAGGATTATTCTATCAACGGTTTAATTCACTGATTGAAGTTAGCAGAAGGGTGCCAGCCCGGCTTATGCTAAGCACAACGTGCAAACAATTCGCGGGGTGGAAGCGCGGGATTATAGAACACAGTAAGCATTCCCATTAATCGCTCGAAACAGGCAATTATTGTTCGCATCAAACCGCATCTCATTAATCCCTTCATTTGCTATTTTTTTTTCGCAATTCCCTTCGCCAGAGCCGCGCTACTTCATGCAGTCCGGGATAACAAGATAATCCACTTTCTAATTTACCTAATTTTTCGTTATCGATCGTTGCAACGTTTCGTTTTTATACGAATAAGAAAAATACCTAGTGTCATTGATGCTAGTATTTATTACTAGACGGCGGATCTTTATGTAAAATAAAAATTTTCTTTATCAATTATAGTAAACAAGAGCCAAGTATGTGTTTCTTTCTTCCTAGAATTATTTCAGTAAGTTGAAAATGACAAATACACAGTGTTAAATTTTAAATTTTTATGTCTTAATTATTACGTTACTAGTTACTTCGGTTGAAAGCATATAACAATTAATAATTAACAAGTAATACATTACGATATCAAATAACAAGCAACAAATTGCGATGCCAACTAACGAATAATTCATTATTTGAAACAGAAAATAAACTATTAATTAAAATAAATCATTGATCGATAGTACATTAATTCATTTTCCGTATGAAACACTTCGTAAAATAATGGTGTTATTTTAACACGGATCATTCATCAAACAAAGCTGGGAACTCGGTTTAACGTATTTCGATGATTTCTGAAAACGGTCGGATCCGTTTCTAACAAAGACGAATTGTCGAAGTTGGAGCAGACCACATACGAGCGACGTGTTAATAGAGGAATCAAAACTCGCTTTACTGCGGTTCATCCAACAGAATTAACCACTTGTTACAACTACCTAACGATCCGCAGGATAATCGTCAATTCGACGAATTCAACTATTAGGGAATGCGTTATAATTGGAGTACAATCCTCCATCCTGGAACAAGACGCGGATTAACAAACTTTCCGTCCCGATGCGACTCGCCGCAGACCGAACAGCCGGAAGTCAAAGCGAAGCGGAGCCGCGCGATACAACAAGGAACAGCGGCGACGTTAGCTGCGGGTTATCCAGTGGAAATCATTAAACCATAAGCTGGATCGTTACACGGGCTCGTGCACCATAGCCTCCGTCGTATGAAGTAGAACGAACCGGACTCGTTCGCGCGGGGCGACGTCGTAAATCACGGACGTGGCAGCGACTGTTCAATTAATCGAAGTTCGATCGAAGTTTAAGGAACTCCGATTACGCGGAATTCGAGTAATCCGCTGCGAAATGATGTACGGCTTTCGGGCCGTCTAATTCATCGGTCCGCTGAGATCAATTTGTCCAAAAACCTCGATGAAATTCACAGCTTTGTCAGTTGCACTGTCTTCATTACCGAACTCCAGATCTTGAGGAATTTATGGCATAATTATTATGAGCTATACTTACTACGAACAGTATCGTTTACGAGCTGTACCTAATATATTATTTTTATTCTGATCTTTGTATAATAATCGATCGAAGTGGAGATTTGACTTTACTTTTTAGCTCGGGCATATTATCATCCTTATTTTTAAATAAGAGTAACTTCAAAGAATAGCAAATTTAAGTAGAAATTTTATTAATAGAAATTTAATTTAAGAGGAATTTAAAACAATAGAAAATTGAAGTAGCAGAAATAGAAAACATTAGAAAAATTAAATGCGAAGAATTTAAAGAACTAAAAAACTTATTCGGGAGAAATTCGAAGCAGTTGAACAGTTGAATTAGAATAATTTAGAAAATATTACAAAATTATTTAGGAGAAATTGCAGTCAGTTGAAAAATTGAAAAGGAAGAATTTGAAAAACAGAAAATTTAAATAGGAGGAATTATAACATATTATATTAACAATAGAAAACTGAAATAGAAAAAAGAAACGGTAGAAAATTTGAATAGCACAAAGACAATAGAAAATTTAAAACAATTTATTAATGTATTAAAATGTATTAATATATTAGTATAAATATGAATATTGCTGAGCAGGACGATCATTAGTTCACCAAGAGCACGAAGTGAATTCTATGAAGTGGAAACTTGTTCTTCCAATTTCGCGCACGTTTTCAAGTAAATGCATCATTCTACGGCCACATTGATGCGTCTGCAAGATGCTTCAATTCAGGGAAGATTCATGCTTTCAATGGAGGTGGAACACCTTCACACTGAACACTTCGTAAACTCTAAAGTAAACCGTAAACCAAGGTATTAGCTTTAAAACGCTGGCCTTAGCTCGTTGATTCGTTCATTGAACGAAATGCCTGGTGATAATACACGTACACTGTCGTCCAGAAGTATTAGAGACTTGCAACGAGAGGCGACGTAATCCTGGGATATTTCGAAAATATCGCTGGACCATTAAAAATGACTATCCTTTATTACCTACAGTGAAGAACGCTTTCGCTTGAATTATATTATCGTTTCTCATAATGTTTATAAAATAGCAAAGAAAATGTTTTAGTAAAAAGTAATAAAATTTCTTGTGTCTTAAATTAAAATCTTTTTAAAAACTAGATTATAATAATATAATATAATATAATATATCACAATACTCCTACTCTGCTCTCATTAGTTAAATTATCTTAACTAACACTTCTGATCATTCAAGAAATGAAGCTATAAATGACTAAAATCATGTTTAAATAAGTGAAAATAGAATTATATAGAGTATTCTAGTTTTTCTTAAAAGGTAAAATATGCGTGACTTCTAAATATTTAAATATTTTTAATAATTTTCTAAATATTTAAAAACATTTTGAGAAGGGGCAAATTAGTATATAAAACATTTTAATAATAATTAAACGTCGCGCCTCGATTCTACAAAACAGGAGTTAAATAAAGATGAATTTCATTTTTCAATCATTTTAGTAACCTGAAATTCCACTTATCAATCTTAATGCGTAAAATTTGCAATACCTGTAGTTACTAACGTCGACCAGAAAGCGCGATACTTATGAACAACAGTGTACAAGAGGCGGTAAGACGACCGCGCGGCCTATTTATTGATTTCTCGATCGTTGTTGCGTGGATCTGCGCGTAAACCCGGAACCGTAAACCCATTGGCAAGGATTGGAACTATAAACTGTGAAATGGACTCGCCAGGATGGTTAACAGCGGCTGTTCGTGTAATTGAAATCTTACAGAGCGTCTTAGCGGGCCGCTCAACGAGGCGAGCCATAACCGGTGGAACAGAATGGCTCTGATGAAAGGGATCGCCTTATCTGCTAACGAACATTTCCCGCTTTTTTTGTTTAATCCATGGACGACAGAGTGGCCAGACGTCGGGCACGGCCTCGCTAATGGGTTTCTCAATATCCGTACAGCCGGACGAGTGAGCGAGAAGAAAACATCCCTCCGACTGGGAGACCCAAGATGGTCGTCTTTCTTCGCAATTCTAATTTTACGGCGGCTCCATTATTTGAAATGAAGTGTTTGTTACAATGTAACGGATCTGCTATGCGTAATTAGCCAGCTGCTAGTCCGATTTATTTTGACTCCACGTGGTTAAACATTCTTGCTCGCGAAATTCGAGACGCGAGATTCATTTACCAGTACTAATGCTGCCATTTATCTTACCATAACTGACTTTTATTTATTTAGATCGCTTATTATTATATTATTATATTATTATATTATATTCTATATCTATATAGACCCAAAGACGGGTCTTTTTCATTGATTTCTGACGTCTTTGATTTATTTCGTTACGGGTTTTAACACGTCGTTCGCATGAAATATTCACATAAAAGCGACGCAGAAGTGCATTGCATAAAACGCATTCGTTAATCCTTCAATCTTAGGAATATAATAATTCATATTTTAGTTTCTATTTTTATTGTATTGATAAATGGAAATCCAGTTTTTATCCTCGCGGCGAATGAAATTCAAGTAAAAAATTTAACAATGCGAGCGAGAAATAATTAATTGTGAGTACTATGATTGAGGTGAATCTTTCGGTGAGAGTTCAAATAAATCTCCACCTTTCCCTTCCACCCTGTACAAAGTCTCCATATAATCTGTGACCCCGAGTCCTTGCACCCTGTGGACACCGTTGCGAGCAGGAAGCGTGAAGTTTGCATTCCGAGGATGCTCCGAAATAGTTTGATCTATCACGGGCAGCGTCGCGACGTTATTTACATATATTTTTATACAGTCGAATGTAAATCTCGTTTATGGTAATCCGGTTTCCACGACAGAAATCATCTTTCCAGCATAAGAAGGCGGATCCTCGCCACGGGCATTTAAATTCCAGCCGCAAAAACCGATATCCGGTGAGACACGGTTTGGTTAATATTAATTTCCCGAGAGCGGGATCATTCCTCCAATCATCCTACAGAGTACTTTATCTTTCCCAGCTATTGTTCTTCTTTCGTTTCTTTCACGCTCGAGAAACTTTATGCTCGGCTACAAATGAAACTTCGGTAATGAAATCTTAGCAGTCTCGAGCGCCCATGAAATGTCCGCATCTGCAATGGGTCAAAAATGTTTCCCTACGCCTTTCGAAACGGAATAACTTTTTTACGATCAGGCAGATTAAAACATTGGAGGCATTGGTTCACTAGACAATAGCTAATAAATAAATTTTCGGAAATTGCATTTGGTTGCAATGATAAAAATATTATAAAATTATGTCCTCTCAAATTTTTTAATCGAGCTTATAAATTTTAAAATACCTCTCTCTTGCATGCATACTGCGAATTTTTTATTTCTTTTGTCGTTCCAAGTAAAAATTGAAAAAAAGCATTTTAGTCATTACCTAGTAGACTAGTCCTTCTATTATCTAAAAAAATCAAGTTATTAGTTTTAAAAAAGTTATTGCCTTTTAAATGATGCACGAACACTTTTATGGGCTACAAAAGCTGTAAACAATTAAAGGTCGCGAACATAGCAGTTTTTCGCAATCTGCGAGATTTTTCAATGTTTCATATTCGTGAATCCATTCTCGTTAATTTCCACTGGAATTCTATACCAACGCAGTAACCGCACAAACGAAGTTAATTGAGTCGATGTAAATGTACACGTTTCGCGATTTTTCGCGGATACGTTCCCACAAAATGCTCTGTATTTCGTTTCCTCGATCGCGTATCGCTCCGATGAAAAATTCTAATCGCTCGGTAATGGACATTGCCTTCCCTCTATCGAAAGAAATATAGGGTTCGGTTCTCGTTTCGCGCGTCAAGATTTATCTTATCGGGTCGATGTAAGAGCGGCTTCTTCAGACACGTTTTCTCTGGTCTCGCGACGTAATCTGCGATCATTTACTTTACGCAATCGGATACTTGAATTAATTCTTCTGTTCGCTGCACAAATGACAAACAACAATGCTTGTTCACCTCGCTTGTATCGTAATACACTCGTACCATTATCTCGTAGATTAGCAGCGTGGAAATGTAGGAAGGATTATAAAGAAACAAATGGAAAATTCAAGAAGGCTTGATTATGTTTTTAATTGCAATGGAATCACAGAAGTTACACAATGCTAAGGATTATTGTTTCTATGCTTTCATGATAAGAAAGATATAAAATTCTATATCGAAATGGAAAAAAATTAAGAACCGCAAAGAATTTAATTAAAAATGATAAAGAATCAAACTAGAACTATTAACTGAGCTTAACGATCTCGTTGCGTTAATTATATTTTGATAACCCTAATTTCGTTAAAACAGAGTATGTAATAAACAATGTAATTGTCATTACATTTTATAAATGAAGCTAGAAGGATGCCTAACTGAAAAATATAAATGCCACTTGATTTTACATTATAAAATGAAATCTCTTTCAATTTTTCATTAAACTGTACTATCCATCGGCTCGAAGAAATGCTCATCTTGATTACATGTTAATCATAAATTACATCACTATGCGCACGGCAGAGTAAATAAGGATTAGGGTGTGCTTACTAAGGACGATAAAACTGAAAAAGGTAGCAAGTGAAATAGAACAGCAAGACGAATGCGACTGCAATTTCGAGCAATGTCGAAGAAGTAGTTTCAGAAGGAGCGTAATTGCGCCTAACAGATACAAGAGCGACACAGCGCGAATTAAATCTTCGGGCGAAACTGTTTTATCTGCGACTCGGCTGCGAGACCGAATCTCGAGAACAGTTTATGCTGAATTATTTCCACAGGATCTCGATAAAACAGGCTGCTGGGTGGAGGAGTGTTGATTAGGTCGATCGAACCTCGGTGATATCTTTTCTAAAGGAGATTCGGTCTCCCCCGAAGCGTGCGGCCGATGTTGATTTCGCGAAATAACCTTAATCAACTTAGGGTCGCGTCGAAATATTATCGCGTTGCGAGGAGACAGGAAAAATTTATGGACCAAGAGAGTATCATAATGAGAGCGACGCGTTGTAACAACGATTTTATCCGGGAATTTTTTCGACTCCGTTTTTCTGGCGCTGTATCCCTTACACACTCTTTCTGT
>CM052154.1:6063784-6075867 GCA_028455555.1 Augochlorella aurata
AAAGTACTATTCTATTTTACAAATTTTAGCTGAAAATTAAGCTGAAACATCAATTAATTTCGAGGTGTTTGAAGTCTCGTATGACGGAAATTACGAAATATTGTGAGATTAATTTTCCTCCTGTTTTCCTACCATATTCTTCATTAAGCGAGCTCGTGCGAGTTTGTACAATAAATTGAAATTCAGTAAGAAATCATTGAAAATGGTCTATTTATTTTATCGAATGCATGATTAATCCTTGTATTTTGTAGTGACAAACTCGATGAAAACTCGAAAATTGTTTCTAATTAACATCAATCACATCTAAGAGCGATTTGATATTTAAGGAAATTAATGTCAATATACATTTTCAAGCATCTCTAAAGTTCTAGAATAAACAGAAACATCTTATCCAAATTTGCTCGAAGCAGCCATCTTCTCCACCTCAATCTTCGAAAATTCTAAAACAAGTATACTTGCTGATTTTATACATTTCTGCACACACGATTGCTCAAAGCTCTCTGTATCGGAGTTCCGAAGTTTCGGAAATTCGCGAAAATTACCCGAGATTGTTCATTTACTTTGAACTCCGCACAAACTTTGCTCGAGCAAACAAATATCTGCTTACTTTCGGACTACGTCATTAGCTCGCAAATTAACAGTCGCTCGGGAGGAAACTTCTGAAAAATCTTCGATATTCAAGCTGCCATAATTTCTCAAAAAAAAAATCGCGGAGCAACGAAATTCGGCTCTTTTCAAAGCTCAGTGCTTCTACTTTCGTTTTTCATCTTCCAATTTGTCTTAAGATCTTTTTTAACCATAGTAGAGGAAAACCCGAAGACTCTTTTTGTGTCAAAAATGCCATAAACTGAAATATTTCCAGAAACATAACAAAATTGTTTATTCAATAAAATCTACCACAGATTTTAAGATTCAAGCCATGGAAGCCTTAAATAAATTATTCAAAGTTACAAAAATGGGACATTGAAAAATTTTTCAATGTTCAATGATCTGATAAAAAAGAAGTTTCCAACATAAGATGATCAGTACACACATTTATAAAAATTTCGATCGAACAAATGCGAAGGAAAAAATGTTTTTCCGAACATTTGTGATCGACTCGATTTTCGAAATGTTAATTTACGCTGTTGACTTCACCGTTGATATCCACCCAAATGCGGTAAAACATCAAGAATCCGTTGAACCGTGAACCAAAAACGATGCCAGCTGGCTTTTTTGCGGGTCGATGTTGGCAATGTGTCCGAATTAGCTCCGGACCATGATTATTCGATTTCGTTCAAGCGGTATATAGAACACTAGCGCCGCTGCGACTCCTTTTTCTTGGATCCTGTCAGAAGCGTGCCAAACCCGAACAGACCATAAATTCCGGCAGTGCTGTTCTATGGACTTAGCTGTCAGTAAAACAGGAAAAGTACTCTGTCGTCGCGAATTCACCCCGATGAGACAACGAAGACGTTTTGCCTCACCTTCAGACGTCCATTAAAAGGGTCTTCTCTTTCAGACTGTTATTATCTTTAATTTCTTAAGAAATTATTTCGATGAAATTGTATGGTTTATTGGTTTTATGGTTCTATAATTTTGCACATGTATTTGGCAATATTTGAAAAGTGCAAGGTAATTTTTTTGTGCGAAAATAACGATTACTCTAGGAGCATTGTACCTTTATGGCTGTCATTTCATCTGAAACAATATTGTTTTTAATAATTATTTATTCTTTACGTTGATTATTAAAGCGTGTTCAAGTAAATGTGTTTATCAAGTTCATTTACTAAGTTATGTAAGAATAAATTAGTTAGTATTACTATTCATACTCTCATACTCTTTTTATTATTTTATTTGTGCTCTTATATTCTTTATGCAAAAATTGCTTATATCTGTTGCGAGAAAAGGGAACCAAAACAATAGTGCATCAGTGTAAAATAGTAGACAGATCACGCGAATAGTTTCTGTGAAAATCATGGCACAAAGTCGGAGAAGGAAGTCCCTAGGAAAAAAGCGCATTTTGCTACCGTGCCCGGCCATCAACGACACCGAGGCCTTTAAAGCTCTATAACTTTTACAGTTCCCTTTGGGGCCGCACTTTCACAGAATAAGGATTGAAAAACTGTAAAAATAGATCGATCTCTTTTCGATCGTTTAAGCCGGAGGACTTGCTTCACGCACGTATCGCCACCGCGAGTGTAAAACGGGACAACTTGTCGCGACAAGATCTGGCAACTTCTTTGATCTTTCGAAATTTCATTTTTTCCCCATTTTCTCTGGCCGTCATCTTCGGGGAAATAATGATCGGAGAAAGGTTGGGCTTTGACAACAGATGACGGCAGACCTTTAACGACGCTTCGGTAGTCAAAGATGTCCGGCGCAGCTGTTACAAAATTCTTGCACGAAGAGGAACAAGTGAACGCGTTGCGTTTCGAGATGCATCGATTCGTCTCTAATTAGCCTGGAGAAGTTACTAATTTTTTTCTGAAACGTTAATTTCATTTCTACGATTTATAACTAGCAACTCGGCGCGAGTAATGTTTCTTTTGAACGATATCCTGTTTAATATCTCGCAAAGCCGTTTCGATGTTTATTTAAAAATACCGTAAATAATGAATGGTGGCGTAATTACGTAATTACAGGGTTCGGTTTAAGTACTTGGAGATATTTCCACGGACTTAGTGTCCAGTAAGAAGCTTTGCGGACTGTCGTAAGACGACAAGTATCTTAAGGAGTTACTATTCCTTCGAAATGAAAATGAACACTCTGAATGACGCTTCTCGTTAAGTAGAAGCCTAGTGTATTTATTTATAGAGACGTGAATTATTTATACATTTTCCGTTGCTTCTTCGGATAGATTTTCGAGGGAGACATAATTTTAGCATCTTTTCCTTTTTCGATTTTCAGCACGATCTACTGCACGGGTCCTTTGCTACAAACGGTGCAGCTCGCCGGGATCTTTCGTGACAGCAAAACCTTCGTCGATCTTCGTCAGATACACGATCCCGAAGAAACCCTCGCCAAGTAAGTACCAATCCATCATCTCTCGGAACGTATACAGCCAGATGTTTTGCCTTCCCTTGAATTTCATAACAATCCACGCGAAACTTCTTCTCCTGATCTATGAAGACGAACAAATTTGTTTATTTTATCCGAATTGCCGAAACATTGCAAAGAACGCAACATCGAACTCATTATTTTGTTAAGTAATAAGTTGAGAAGAAAATCGTAGCAGTGTCCCTAAATCCCCCGGAAATTCTCGCTGTTTTATATTTTATACACTACGGTCCCTCATGAATGCATAAATCCGCAGTTACACACTTATGTTTCTCATAAATGCGTAAAATCTGCAGTCGCATACTTCTGTTTCTCATAAATGCGCGAGCTCTGCGCAATTATGCGCTCATCTTCGTCAGGAATGCATAAAATCTGCAATTGCGTGCTCATGTTGCTCATAAATGCGCAAAATATGCAATCCCACACTCATGTTTCTCATAAATGCACAAAATCTGCAATTACTCGTGTTCGTCAAAACTGCATAAAATCTGCAGTTACAAACTCGCGGTTTCCATAAATGCATAGAATCTGTAATCGGTTTCCGATGAATTTCAATTCCACGAATTCCGCCAGTATCGATTTTTATTAACTTCGTATTATTTCCGTGATACATAATATCACAGATATTCTTCGGTTTCTGTTCGATTCGTGCACGTCATAGTTGCAATAATAATATATACAGGCTGGTTAGCAGTGTCACCCGAGCTTGGATTTAAGGAAACCAATGGTTAATACGGCGTCTGGTTTCTCCGATTCGATTGAACCATAGAATGCACTGCAGTAGGAGCACAAACGTTGCACCGTTTCACTTAGGGATACATTTCGTGTCGCAGGGAGCAGCTGCGATACACCGGTAGCGAAAATATCAAATATTAAGCTCTACGAAAACGTCTCGCTGACTTTCAATTTTTGAATGCACTCTTCCAGCTTCCGGTGCCCCCATTGCCGAGATTTCCCAGTCCGGTAATGTTCTTTCCAGAAAACTTTCCCCGGAGTTCCGCTAACATTGCAGCTTGTCGAACGACGTGCACCGAAATTGTTCTGCATACAGAACCTTACCAATTAATGTTCCTTTCTGAAACAAACGACAATAGTATAATCTCTGTTGTAACACATTTAGAGTTTTAACCCTTTGCGGTCGTATTGAGTTTATACGCAGGGATTAATTAATTAATGAACGAATAGTAATACATGGATGGTAAAACTTGATTTATTATATCTTCACACTGCTTTATTAAATTTCATAGAAATCAATGACATTCGTTTTATTTAGATGAAGTTTAATAAAAAAAGCTGCTTCGTTTAATTCCATAAAATTCAATAGCACTTGTTCCGTTCAAACGAAATTTAATAAAACTTTCTTTGTTAAATTTTACGAAATTCAGTAACAATCAGTACGGTCGAATCAAATTTAATGAAACTAGCTTTATTAATTATTGTGATATTCAATAACATTTGTTTTATTCAATTTCATGAAATTCAATATTTTACGAAATTTAATAATACCTGTTTTGTTGCAATTTCTCCGAGGAGTTGCATTAAAACTGCCGCGTTGTCTGCGTTCACTTGCAACGTAACGAAAATTAAGCGCGAAATTCACGAATTTCAATCACGCCGGAATATTCCACAAACGTGCGAATTTCCAAAATTTAACGACCGCGGTAAAGCACGACAGACAGCCGCGGCATCGAAACGATTAAAATCCGCTCCAGCCGGATCGATGCTCGCAAGATATTTTCTCCGATTCTCCGATGATGCCTTAAACCCTTGGCCATGAAAGCCTCGAATTCCCTTCCTCGTTCTTGTTTACTCGGAACCAGGTCGACGTGCAGGAGAAGCAACGACCGGCTCGATATTATTCCCATCGTTTCGTTTTCACGCAACTCCGGAACCGGGGTTCCCCGCTAAAAACAGCTGTGGTTTACGATCGCGGCGAAGCGAAATCACGGCTGCCGGTTTTTAAACTGACCCGCGCGATCGCCGGGAACCATCGTGCGTTAAATCACCCGGCCTGTCAGGACATTTACGGTTCTCGTTTTACGGCAACGTGTGTTACGTTCACTTTCGTCCACCTTCGCCGCGGCGAATCGGCGTTCCGAGCGTTTGCACCAAATCGGGAGTCTTTGAATCACTCGGATCTGAGAAACTCGGTCGTATGCATAGTTAAACCGGTTCTCGTGTTTCTACGGATGAAATGAACGTGATATAGTTGACAGTTTTATAGAAAACGAATTGAGCGCGGACCGTGCAATATGGAGAGATTGAATATGGATGTGTCCGGTGTACGAAATCGTAGCAACTTGACATTCGGAGCACTTTCCGTACACTTTTGTGCACGCTGATTTTTTTACTCGGCATTTTCCACTCTGCCATTTCAAGATTTCATGGAATTTCTGAAATTTATCCGATGAAATAAACATTTGACAGGCGAGCATTTTGCAGACCTGCGCGAATGATTTCTTTCTGCCATGACAAAATATCACAAACGTTCGAATATACTTCATTAATCTATTTCCATTAATATATCCAGAATAAATTTCTAAAGACGACGTTTTCTCAGATCTTCTAGTAACTTCAGGATTCACGATTAGGGTAGTGCAGCCGGTTTTATTACGATGTGTCCAAATGCTGTCATAATTAATTTTATATATATCGAATAACAAGTATTAACTGTTTGTATCGTCTCAATTTATTTGCTTTAAAATAATAAATATTTAATTTTCTTAAATACATTTAACTTTGACTGACTATTGTCTTTAATTTAATTGTGAATGACTTTTCCACCACGAGATCGTAAAATCAGTCTACAAATAGAAGTTAGACCAGAACAAGACGTGGTGTTGTCACGCGCGTCCCGCGACCCACAAGACCCACGATCGTTTCGAGATGATTGCGTTGTTTCGCGGCGACCAATTTGCTTCGACGCTTATGTACGACTCGTAATGGCCGCTGGTATAAAGTAAGCATCGCTCTGCTCGCGGCCGCACGGTGCCCGTTCGGATCATAGAACTGCCGGTGCAGATCGTTTCATGCGAAATGTCGGAATTCGGCCATGGTTTACGAGCATTGTGGGACGATCGAGGAAATTCGAGAGGGCGGAGAGACTCGCTCCAGCAGGGGACCAATCGCCAGGATCGACTACGATTATTGCCGGTGACTCTTGTGTCCCATTGTTTCGTGAGCCTCCGCGTACACCTGCATTCGGAACGGTCCCTTCGGAGGACTTACAGTGGCCGAAAGCGGCATTCGGGCACCTTTTAAAATGCAATTAGGTCCTTCAAACTGGACCAAATGACTCGAATATCCTTCAAATTTTACGGAGACCAGTACACTGTACAATGATACATTGATTTTTAATTTTTTACGATTTTAATCTGAAATATTTTTAATGCGAAATATTAGGAAGACAGTAATTTAAAAACAACGTATAATTTTACAAAAATATTGTTGAGTAAAAATATAGCTGGAGATCAATTTTTAAAACAGACTTTCACACTTATAACTGGCCATTTGAACAAGTTTATAAATCATTTTAGACCAATGTACAGCTTAGGTCAACGTTTCTATCGTTAAAATATCATTCGCTTTCTGTATTACCGCAGGAATAATTCTTGACTCATTTTCACAATTTTTAACAGCGGCAACAGACTCTTGAAAACAATGAGCTTCGTTATGCTACGATCACAAGCACTGAGAACAATAGAACACTCGGCTATTTAATTGTACAGACGTCCGAAACGAGAGAGGCCGGCCGAACTTTATTTTATTTGATTTTTCCCGCACAACGACACGCGATCCGGGGCTCGGTGAACGCCGGCGCAAGGCTGTTTGCAATTAATTAATTGGCAAGATGATTTCTATATGCATTCCGACGGCCCGATATGCATCGCGAAGCGGTGCAACGCAAACGTTCCGCTGTTTGCCGTGTCATGATTGATTAACTGACCAATCGGTCCTGTTTGTGCTTGGACAGCTTCAACAACCTGATGAATGCAACAAACAACAAGCCGTCTCGAAGTCAGGTAGAACAATACGTGAAGGAGAACTTCGCCGATACGAGCGAGCTTCTCAATTCGACGTTGCCCGACTGGAAGGAGAACCCGTCGATCCTGAAGCGTGTACAGGACCCGAAGTATCGACAATGGTTGTCGACCCTCAACGGAATTTGGAAGAATTTGGCGAAGAAGATGACTGATGACGTGGCCGAGAACCCGCAGAAGCACAGCTTGATCTACGTCAACAACACTTTCGTAGTTCCTGGAGGAAGGTTCAAAGGTGACGTGCATAAAATCTTGATTAATTCGGGCGTTCCATCGTAAGGTGATCAGTGAAAGTCTGCACACCTTTCGAACCTGTGCTGTAACGTTGTCTAACTGCATTAACAATTGACAATAATTTCACCGAATAATTGTTTTCATGACTCATGAAAGTGTAGCTTGAATATAATTCAGCTCATCTTAATTGCAAATATGTGATAATATTGCTCGAATACATACTACTTTGATAATTTAAAACATTCAATCTGTTTTGTTGTTAAATTATAACTAAACGATTTATCTGATTCATAACGCCATTTCTAGTTCTTTCAATAATTTTTACAGCAAAAAATTGTCTCTTTAGTAAAAGAAAAAGTGAAATTCATATTACTTTAACAATCCTTTAAAATATTCGATATATTTTGTCGAAATAATATTAAAAATTTATGAAATCTTCGATTTTCTGGTCAGAATAAAAAATATATATGCCTGATTTAATTACGAATTGAACAGATCGATAATCATCTATTGTTATTCGAATGACAAATAGTTACACATTTATGTAAACCTTAAAATGAAGTATCAATACTACATTACAATTCCTGTTATTAAAAGTTACCTCGATTACCATTGTAAGTGGCCGTTAACAATAATCAGATTCCATCAAAATGATAATGAAGCATGACGGACATAATTGAGCGTGATTAATTTCCTCCTACACCGATGTATCGTAATATTTAAATAGCGGCTTGAAGAAATTACCGTCATTTTGTTACGAAGAGAATATTCACACCGCGTATTCTGATAATTATTCAATCTAATCCGGACGGCCACATTTTACATAAGCGGCGATCGAACATTATCGCTCGGATCATAAATTCTGATTTCACACTTACGTACATCAATTTGTTGTAATGAAGATAAATGCCGGCTACGCCCGATTAAGTGTTAAATGACAAAAACACGCGGCGTGGTATTGACGCGGCGGGGATTAATCAATGGTGATTTAATTAATAGAAGTTGAACGCGGCCGGCATCTGGTTAGAATTGAAATGTCACTTGAATGCCTGTTTCTATCCGACAGAGTTCTACTACTGGGACAGTTACTGGGTGATCGAAGGGCTGCTATTATCGGACATGCATCAGACCGTCAAAGGGATGATCGACAATTTCTTGTACATGGTGGAGAAATATGGATTCATACCCAACGGTGGTAGAATTTATTACCTCATGAGGAGCCAGCCGCCGATGTTACATCTCATGGTGCGTCGTACTTTTCTGATATTAATTTTTCGGGATCCGTTTTCGAGTTTATGTGCGTCGCCGGATATAGTACTTTCCGCGAGAAATTGCTCGCTGGACGCGGTCTCCTCGACATTGCACGCTCTTTTAAAAAACAATCGATTTCGGAAATATTTTATACGCTGTTAATTTTATTTTGACTATTTTTATTTCGACCATTTTTATTTTGTATATTTTTAGTTTGAATATTATCTTTTTTTCTCATTCGGTGACTATTTTCATTTGTACTATTTTTATTTTTACTATTTCCACTTCTATTATTTTTATTTTTACCATTTCCACTTTTACTAATTTTATTTTTACTATTTCCACTTTTACTATTTTTATTTTCACTATTTCCACTTTTACTATTTTTATTTTCACTATTCTTATTCTTAGCACTTTTAATTTGGTTATTCTTATTCCAAGAATTTTCATTTCCATTACTCTTATTTTTACCATTCTCATTTTTATATGCATAGTGTTATCTTTGATACAAATACTTTTCATAAAGCTTGACTCTGCGGAGTGTTATTTATTAATTAATAAATATTAGGTGGTCTCTGTGGGTGGAAGCTTATTGAATTTCATCACATTTTCTTCCACTCTATCAATGTCTTTTTCGCAAAAAAATCTGTAATTTAAATACAGTACACAGTAATACATTTCTCCTCCAATATTTCTAGCAATCTTTGTCATAGCCTCCACACAAGCATTTCCACTGTAAAAAATATCCTAATTAATAAATTAGCGTTTCTAGAATCGATTTAATATAACCAGTCGCTCGCTCACATCAACGTAACATAAAACTTTGTTTGCTCAAATTAAATGCTCCGATCGATATTATTATCCAACCAAACATCTGTTCGATGAAGAACAAAGACAAATTTTGATAATTTCAATCAAATTTTATTGAATTTAATAAGAATGATCAAAGTGTGAGAGAATACTGTCGTTAGAGGCTTCCATTCGAGTCCCATAAACGAATGAATTCGATTCGGTTCGCATAGTAAATTACAGTCTAAAGACCCGTGAATAGATCCGTCCAGTAAACGTGTAAAATTACTGGGACGGGACCATCCTTGAATTCCTAAATAATCGCGTCAGTTAGAATTCCATTTATTAGCTGTGTCGCCGGAAGTTCGACGGCTCGTTTCCGAATCTACTACATCGAACCGCCAATACCGTGCACCAATACCGAATACTTATCCCATAACCCGAAAATTCCAACTAGCGTCCGTCGATACCGTCGCCGGTGTGTCCGATGTTCGAAATCGAACGAGATTTTTCTGGCTTTGTTCGCCCCACTGTCAAACTTCCCCGCGTTTCTCTTTCCTCTCGATTCCCAGGCTTTTCTTTCGGCCCTCGAAGATTTCCGCGCGATTTACCAGCCGAGCTCAATAGTCGGAAAATGCCTGTAATTTAGAGAAGAAATGGGAAGCCTGAGGTTGCTGGGAAAACCCCTGTTAACAGAGCTTTGCGCAAGAAAACGTATCACTTTTCAAGCTGAGTAGTTGCTTATCGTTGTCGGCGATCGACCGGCTCGATGTTTCTAGAGAATATCTTTTGGACGATCGAACGCTGATGGAACTCTGTATTTTCGGTTCCACGTGATGTTAATATGACCCAAGATTTGGAATTCTGTCAAAATTTTTGTCTCTTTGATTCCTGGGATCCAGTTTATCTTGGTTGGAAATATAATTGAACTGCGAATTTTTATATAGAATGGAAATTGTCTACGTCAATTTCAAGGAATAGAGACTAAATGGAAAGCTTTATTTTCTTTAAATAATATTGGTAGATCATAAATACTATAGTGGCACTTTTAAATTTTATACTATTTTAAATTGCAGCTATTGATTGTTGCCATAAATGCATAAAATCAGAGACAATACTGCTCGAATATATTATTTTCACGATCTTTTAAAGTACTCGAATGTTCTGCTGTTAAATAAAAAATACAAGTTTTACATGATTTATAAGGCATTTCCCATAAAGTTTTCCCAAGTCCGTGCTTTTCATCAAACCTGGCAATATTTACTATGACAAACATGGCCTCACATTTAAAGAGTTGCATTGGCGAGAGCGCATAGAACTCAAAATTGATGAGAACTATCTCAAAGTAGAGATTTCAAGGTTTAATTTAAAAGAAAGGCCATGATCCTGCGATCATTTATCGCGAAGTTACCGTCAGATAAAGTTGGCCAATTTCTAATGAAAATTTTTCTGCGCATTTTCCTCAGCAGTGTATAAATAAAAAAATAAATTAAAAATAAGTAATATTGCATTTCTGCTTAACGATGGTTTAATCTAGCCCGTCAAAGCTTGAATACGAGAACATGCACTTGGCACCTAAGTTACCGGAAATGACACGTGGAAGAGCGGCAATCCGCGAACTGGAAGCAGACGAGCAACTCGTAAATCCTTACCGTGCGAACTCCGTGCTCGCGCGAGTAGCACGTTCCTTAGCACGCGAAAATCTCGATGCACGCGAAAGATGTTTCGCGGACCGTCGCGAATATCCGCGCGCAGGCCGGGAGGAGCCGGTTCTTTGACAAATCAAGGAATAATCTCGAGCCCGCAAACTCTCGGCTGCCTCGCCGCCGTAAATCGCGTTCCAAAAGTTTCCCCGTTCCCTGTATCTGGATCCGCCGTTTCCGCGGAGTCCCGCGAATCGATCCAGATAAAGCGAATATTCCGAAGAACTCTTGCAAAAGCTATTTATTTCCACGGGACGGGGCGGCATCGCGAAACCGAACCTCCGGCTACGAAGTAAGCCACGAAAACAAATTGATAATTCCATCGAATTCTCCGGTCGAGTTTGCTATCGCTGCCGGCGACCCCGGTAATGATTGGTTTCGCAGTGCCATTGTATTCTCGTTTGTCGGTCCAACGGACAACTTAACGTCCCGGAAGCCTTGAATAACAGGACCCAACCCGCAGCTACGATTTCACCGAAAGTCGCAGCAATTCAGACAGTATTAAGAACTAATACGAACGATTTTCGATCGATAGGAATGTTTTGAGACGATTTAAAAAGAAAGGAACCGTGCTTTCTGTCGAATTACACGGAATTCCGAATCTTATATTTATTTTATAATAGAGAAATTGTTAATAATAGAGAAGATTTTTGATTAGTTACGATCGTTGAAAAAAACTTTGCGACTCCGTATTGAAATTATTAGATTCCGACGTGATTGAGTTCTTATTTAACGAATAACATTTTATTCTTTTATTTTATTTATTTGTCAATGAATTTGCCAATACATTTATATTTATCGAATAGGACATATTAATTATCTTTACTCAAAAATAAACGAAATAAAATAATAAAAGATATGTAATATGTCTTATTCGATAAGTACAAAATCAATTATGCCCGAAAACAATATCTCAATTGAAAAATAAACAGAAGGATAATAAAATTGGATAAATTTAAAACAAACCAGAGGAAGAGCAATTTGTCACCACACAGTAACTAGCTCCACTGTCTTATATTGTACTAAA
>CM052154.1:6101209-6111930 GCA_028455555.1 Augochlorella aurata
CAGCGACCTGCGTGTCATAATAATCACGTGTTATGCAATCCCGAAAAATTCCCCAGCAAACTGAAATAACAACAATAAAGATCGATGTAACCGAACTTACGTCAGTCAACGAATATTTCCGCGCAAAATATTCGACGTTCATACGCCGATCATGTTTCAAATTCGAGCTTGTTTCACGCGTTCGGTAATAGTTAAACAAAATTTTCGTATAAAAGCAGCGTTTAGTTAAAATAAAGCGAGCGCTCGATCGCGAAGAAATTAATTTCCATATTTATAAAACGAGTTGATCGTCGCAGCGTATAAATCATGCTCGCGCCAACGAGTTTTGACAACTGCGGGATCAGTATGGCGCCGCAATGGGGGGGGGGGGGAGGCGAAACGAGGGGACGGCGGAAAAAAGCGCGAGAGATTTACGCTCGTATTTGAAAAACGGGATAAGGAGCGGAGAAATTTCGGGATGAGCGAAAATTGCTGGTAAAAATATGGCCCGGCCGGTCGACTGTCAAACAATGGCGTCGCCGCTTCTGGAATTGGCAAACCGCCTGGTTCTAATGTATCGCCTTGTCCTATTGTTTCCAGCTCATTATGGCTAAACAAAAAATGGAGACGTGGGCGAATATAAAGTATTCGGTAACGCCGTGCACGAGGACCGACGGAAAATAAAAGTCGAACTTGCTGCCGGTTTACAGAGATCCAGAAATACGTAGAAAATCCTTTAAGGTTCGTTAAGAATGCCTTGCTTTCCCCGAAAATTGTTTGAATAAAATATTTATAATCTTATTAAAATAATAGTCTATAGAATTGTTTATGGTAAAGATCATTTTCGCAAAGTAAACTGTTAAATAATAATACTAGTTCTTCTTAAACAATGTTCCGTAAGGATATAGAAGCTAAGAGTAAGTAATATCGGGCATATTTATATGTAACAGCTCAGTATTTGTTAAATAAACCGTCTGATTTAAAGCATTAATAAATAACTGTCATTTTTTAGTTGAAAGTGTGATGTTTTGGGAATGTAACCGAGGGTATGGTAGATTGGTTAAATGGCTACAAGAGCGAGCATTTAAGTGACACCTCGGCCGCCTGTTTCGGAGCAACAAAGGGAATATCGGGTCATCGTCCGGCACACGGTTGATTTTTCACGAAAATGTGACTTTTCAGGTATCCGTTTTATCTCCATTCGGTCGATCGAGCAGCTTTCCATGTAGACCGTCGCGTAATCTCGTTACCGGCACTATGGAGTGCAGTCCTCGGCGTCAAGCCGCTATAAATTATTCTTTTACGGCGCCTATTCTGTACTGCCTGCCTTCTCTATAATCCTATAAGATCCTCTAAACAGTATATGAGCTTTACGATCGAGTGCCGTCACGGTAATGCGCCGCGCCGGTTTCTTTCGAGGAGAAGAATGGGGCTTATAAGAAGTTCGCGCGGGTTAGAGTCCTCTTCTTCAGCCACCGGCTTTCTCCATATGGAACGAAGGGATGCTGCCGCTTGCTCGCCAGTTCGGGATGCAACGGTGCACAGGCGAACTGCCAACTGCTACCAAGTTTTATCGTCTCCGGCGATTTTAATTCTCAAGTGGCTAGACTCGCTTCTCCTTACTTCTTTCTCGTTAATGCGCGTAATCTGTTCGTCCCACCCGATGAGCCTCAAAGGGCTGTTTTCTCCCTGGGAAGTCGATGATAATGCCGGGGGAAGTTCGAACATTGTTCGCGACGTACAATGCCGCGTAAAGTAGTCGAACGTCTTACACAGTGGAGCAATTTTTAAGAAACTCGATCGAACGACATTAATTTTTGATAATTGTATATTTTGCATAACATTTCTCTTTCTTCTTATTAATAGATGATGAATTAATTCTCCGATATTTGTGTTATTATTTAGAACACGTTAAGCGTTAATTTCGCATTAATTATTATTAATATGTAAGGCTGTTAAGTGATTATTAATTAACGAAGTTATTAATCGGCAGAGAAGGTCAGTGTTTTATTTAACAAGTTTAAATATTTTATAATTTGTTAATACGTTATAATTTGCTACAAGTTATTGAACGAAATTTTTGTGAGCATGAAAAGGATCTTGAAAATTCAGCGATTAAGAAAAGTATTCGTTTTACTTCGAGGGAAGCGCCACCGTAGTTAGTCTGTTTGCAGAAACTTGCGGAAACTTGCTCCAGTAATTTGTACACCGTATATTCCTTTTGATGGACGCTGTGTGAATGAGTTTGACGATGGAAGTAGCCAACTTCTCAAACTTTCTCAATTTGATTTCTTAACATCGCGGAGAGGGAGGGTTTTTAATGGACACTGTGAATGAAGTTTTCCTTCAAACTACCTCGAAAAGCTTTTTGAGAGTGATCCGAAGGAGGCATTGAATGATGATAAGCCTTTCACCTTTGAAAATTAGGTCGATGGATATGATATTCAAGCATATCGGTCTCGCGAAATCGTTGCAACATATTAAACATACAGTCGGTGTCAAAAGTATTCGTACACCGAATTTCAGATACTTAACAAATTTCCTGATATTTGAACTGTTGTAATTTTGTAATAAAAAACCACACCATAATAAATCTCGACTTATATTAAAACTTGAAGCCTCTACTTTCACATTTCATCGATCAATTCTTCCTACCGTGATTTTGCAACTCATAGCAAACAAAAAACCGAGACATAAGTATACTCGAAAATGTTACAAATTGAAACGTCTCCAAAATCATTGAACAATTTTCTGCAGGGATAAATCGACCATAGATTTGAAGATTGAAGCTTCCTCTATACAATGACCTCCCAAAACATGGTGCACGATTTTTTTTAATGGCTTTATTAAACAGAAAAGAGGGACAAGGTTGACCGTGTAGATCACTCGTGCACCTTGAATTAATGTAAAGCGGGCAGTACACTTTTCATTCTAAGCTCGATAGAGTGACTAAGAAAAATCGTAGATCAAAGTTTAATAAGCCATTGTAAAGAAGAGACTACAATCTTGAAATCTATGTTAGGATGAAACGTGACAAAAATTTTCCACTCTACTCACAGGCATATCAAACCGTAATATTTTCAGGAGGATCATGCTTCCAGTTTCCCACCTGTTACATTATGCAAACACATGTTACAGGAAAACGAACAATGCATAGTGTATGAAGAAACTTCAAGCTTTAAAATAAGTCCAGGATCGCTGTTGCACGTCACGGTTTTGCGAAATTATAACAGTTCAAATATCGACAATTTGTGAAAAATCGGAAATACGAAAGCGAATTGCTTTCGAAACAATTACGCTGACCACTACGAACAATGAACGACTACAGAAAATGAACGACACCGTATATACTCAATCCATTGGCACAATTTGTTTGCAGAATTTATCGCGTCGTTCAGGCCAACTCAATTTAGCGGTAACCGTATCATCTGAAAAATTGTTTTCGCCGGGAAGGTGTGATGTTTCGTTGGTAACGGTGACGGTAGCATGCAAGTTACGTAAACGTTTTTTAGAAATGTTATCAAACGATAGACACGCTTGCGATTTAAAAAACAAAAATGACGATTTCGCTCATTAACGAAATTGACCGATCATCGCCTGTCGAGATAGCAGCGGCAACGACCAGCCGTCGTTTAAAGATAATACTCCATGCGTGTGACATTTCGTCCCGCTTTACCGAGTGATAATTAAAAAATAATAACAGTAACACGTATTATTTGGAGCTCGGAACAAAGCTGCACGCAACATCGATGCCACGAAGGCTACGCCCCCTGATTCTCGTTACAGCATTTCGCACCCCATTGGCTAGATTTATTTCCCATATTTATGGGGATACTTTTGATCCTGCTTCGGATTATTACTGAACAATATTTAATTTTTCAATGTTAGAATATTGAATATATTATATTACTGAATATTCTCATTATATAAGAATAATAACAACATTTAATTAACGATATCACGTTAATATTGAATTACATTTCGGACCGATCACTTCGCTCGCGATCAGCTGTTTATATTTCCCGCCGATTCGCGTTGAACCGGGTGCAGTAACAGTTATTATTTTCACACTGACCTCGCGTTGACACAATTTGTACGTCATAGAACAAGATTCAAAGCGATTTATCAAGCAATTTGATAACCGCTTTTTGCGCAACGCGGCATTCAGTCATCGCTTTCCAATTCCATATTCCGTAGTTCCCTGAAAAACTCGAATTTCTGTTATCGAGTATTCGTAAAAAGTGCAGAAACAATTTTTGTCGCCGATATTGGACGTTCCCGACTTTTCCTACAGTGACACGTAATTTACTCTCTCATTTCCTGTTTTATTTTCCCGAGCTCGCAGTTCCTATTTCGCGACCGTTTCCGCGAAGACGAAATAAACGTTCGGCATCGAATCATTGTTCGAAGTGCAGCGTTAAGTATTATCGGCAATATTGGCGATCGTCGAAGTTATTAGATTCGTCGGAACAACGTCGTTGCGTCGTCGAACCGGAAATCGTCTTCGGACGTTATTGGTGCATTCCCCGGTTGTATCTCCAGGCAGATTTTAATCATGCTGCCTCGTAATTCCCGAGTGACGCGTCGTTCAGACGAAGGCGGCGCGGCGGAAGTAAAAAATCGCGAATTGACGTATTTCCACGGGGGAAAGCACAGTCACTTGCATCTGCACAGCCAGTTTCATAACGCCGTCAAGAAATCTTAATTTCCATTTGTTTGAGAACGCTCCGCCGAACCCTGTCGCGAGCAGATGTTTCGATCGCTTTGTTTGCAGGGGACCGGGCGCGAGCCGTGATTGGGTTCCCATAATGCCGGGAAAACCTGTGGAAACCATAATATTCTTTCCGCGATAGTTACCATACGCCGAACGTGTCGACTTCGCTCTCGATTAATGCTGCCTCGTTTATCCGATAATCGCGTCGTTGTTCGCGAATAACTGCGGACAAATTGCAGCTTCGTTCGAATCAACTTCTTTCGAATAAATGTACTCGTCGTTCGCGAACAAGGAATAAAGATTTTAATTCTTGTTGGAATAAACTCTTTACAAATGGATATAATTATATATTATTCTCTAATAACGAATACAAAATTTATTCTCGTTCTAATAAACTCTCTTCTAATTCTTCTTATTCATTTTGTAAAATTTTTTCATATTTGTATGAGTACAAATTGAATCATAGTGCAGCTCGAGAAACATTAATCAAGGTTTCGGAGATGGATCCACCAATGAAAAAACTGCTCGATATTGGTACCAAAAATTTCGTTCTGGCAATTTGAGCATCGTCAATAAACGTCGAAAAAAAATCGCGTTTTGTTTCCATCTGGTTTCGGAGAAATATAAAATGGAAATGGAACACAAACATGAAAAATTTTACGAAATGAGTAAGAAGAATACCCTCAAAAGTTATGTCATTCGCGAGATACGAATAAAAATCTTATTCTCTATTCCCTCTATTCTTATTCTCTCTTATTCTCTTTCTATATGTAGTTATTCGTCACGCGCAAATAACGAATAAAAATCTTACTCTTACTCATTTTTCATTAATCGAATATATTTTACCGAGTTTCTGTTTCCAACGATCGGCATCGCGACAAAGTTCGCGAAAATCCGAGTGACGCGCGAACGCATTCGCAGTGGTTTGCCCGAATGACGCGGAGCCAATCGTTTGCCCCGTGATAGAGCTCAGGTAAAGAGCTTAAGGGGAACTATTAAACTTGCCGTTGCGGCTGCGTCACGGGAAACGAATAGAACGCTGCGCGAGACACAATGGGATAGGAAATCACAATACCTGCTGATTCGGTTCGGCGAACAATGGACCGCCGAAATACGGGGAAAAGAAAAATAGCCGTGCTTAATTAACCTATCGTGTGCGCGGCCGTTGATCAAGCCGAAAGTAGGGATCGGAATGCCGCAGCATAATCGCGACGACGATTATGCCCACCGATGTGAAATCTGACGCCCAAACGGGATTCAATTGTACGCAAAACTAACCGAACCGCTCGGAAATTAATGAGCACATCTAATCAGAGAGCCGTCGGTTCAGACAACCGTGTAACACAGCTGACGCGTCGTTTAAAATCTCGCACGGAGCTTCGCCGTGAAGCAGTTCCCAATGGCTTTTGAGTTCGCAGGTGACATAATTGTCGCTTCAGGTTGGAGTTTCGACTCTGTTTTGATATAGGGTAGAACCCCGATTATCCGGTCTTCCGAGATCAAAATTCTCTGTTATCGCGTTGACCAAGATGACCAGGGACATAATTCGAGTAAATTTTAATGATGTAAAATTATTATTTATTATTATTGTTTCTAGAATGATGCGAAGTTCTTCGGTAAGGTTCAAATTTAAAAATTGGTCCCAATTACTTGCATGTTTTGAGCTGTTGATGGGACTATTTTACTAGACAAGGTGCATAAAATTGTTTTTGACGATTGGGATACAAAATTTGATAGCAATTTATTTTTTAATTGTGTAAGACAGTAAACAAGTGGTTTGTGCAACACTTTGCGCAGCTCTTTTTAACTATTTTGGATACATTCGACAGATTACTTATTCTTAAGTATACATTCTCGAGTACAATATTAAGCTTCTTATTTTTCAAGAGATACCTCTGCTATAGTAAGTAACGATTCTATACAATCTTATGCAAATTCTCTTAATTTTGGAGACCTTAAATTAGTTAATTTGCTTTCCGAGGATCAACCTCGGGTAACGTCGTCTCATTAGCATACGAAAAACTAAGTACACGCTGTTAATGAATATAAAGGAGCCCGAGAAGTTAGGATTATCACGGGACATATTTATTGCACAGTTCTAACATAACCTAACATAACACGTAATAACATAGTAAAATTAACGTGTCGCGCAAACTTCATTTTCTTCACTGTCTCACATTCTCATAAAATAAACAGATTCCTACCAAATTTCGTGTCAATATCGATAAAAATAATGTTAATTTAATCAACAGATTTTCAGTAAAAAATTCCTCTCTGCAATTAATATAACAAACATAATAACATGGTGAAATTAACGCGTTACACAGACTTTGCTTTCTTTACTGTCTTAATTTAACTCGATATAATTGTTTAAATAAATTGCTAGCAAATATTACGTCACAATCGGTAAAAATAATTCGCTAAGTTCACACATTTTCAGCGAACTGGAAAAGTCTCTATTGAAATTTCGTTTCTGCAATTGTAGTTGGTTCACCGAATCGAAACGAACTTAGTCTAACCTTCGCAGCTATAGCTAACGATCGAAACAGTTCCACTTCGCCTAATTGCGAAAGTTCCATCTGTCTATACGCGGAGTCTACGAGGAATCCGTGTTTTGTGCCGGCGAGGGTTTAAAATGGAACATGAAAATTCGAATTCACGTTCGAGGCAAAAAGTCTCGTTTAACTATCCCGGTCAACCAAGGCGGCTGTAATGCCTAACTATACCGTGTTGTCTAATTTGCATTATCCGCAAACGTTACACGGTCACGTGGAGATTAAACGGACTACCCGATCCGCGTCGTGTCCCTCTATCCTAATGCATGAGCACGTCGGGTGCTTCGAGTAATCGTCGGTGAATTTATAAAAATGCGGCGATCCACGAAACCCACATGGATTTCGAAAGCATAAATATTTATCCGCGTCGCAGCGCCGTTTGAATATTTTCATTAGTGACCTGGAAGCATAAAAATCGTCGCAACGGTTGGCATTAGACCGCAGATTTCTCTGAAACTTTTCGTTTGCATGGAACAGTTCGCAGAAATTCGAATACAAAAATTTTTTGTTAACCTATTGCTTCCGTTCTGTGGTAAACGAACTTATTTAATTTCAAATGTTTATTACATTGCTAGCTTTAAATATTTTGATATGGTTGTTGAGGTAAATGCAGCTTTCATGAACGATTTTTAATATAATATAATTTATAAAAATATAGAGAAGAATTCAATAATATTACGAACGTTTTTAAGGGATGATAGAGAAATGATAAGTGACATTTTCGGAAAGTATTAAAATGTAATATGTGCATACTAAAATGTTGAAAAGACAAGTGAAATAAATTATATAGTTGCTATGAATTAACTTGACCCTAAATTATCGTCAGGTATCGTAAACAATACACACGTTAGTTAATAATAACACTCCTTGTCTCTCACAATAAGAAAAATGTCACTTACCATGATTCCAACCTACTAAAATATTAATAACAATTCAATAAAATATTTAGAGCCTCGCTCTCCTTTACGTGACCTTTGCATGACTATATTTTTCAGTATCGTACTTTGAAACATAAAGTAACAAATGCATAAAAACTGCACTTTATTTACTATGATGATTTTTTATTTACTTTATTATTTATTTACTACTTTATTTACTACGTATTTAATGATACACGTACGATTGTTAATTGTCGATAATTTCTTTATCGAGAATTTCTGTGCCCCCGTTTTTAAATTAATGTTTCGTGAATCAGTTTATTCACCCAGATGCCAAAACCAAAGTTGAATTACTTGCACGCATACTTCAAAGTACTTTCTCCGCGAAACTATGCACTTCTGTTAACGAACTACACGCCAGAACCGACAATTAATCAGGGCAACAGTTTTTTAAACGACCAACTTGGAAATGGATTACGCTACACGTCCCTAAGGTGTAACAACCAACCATGCGAATAATGAACAGAATTTTACAAACTCTGACAAAGAAAATTTAATTCTTCCAGTAAACAATTAAAGAGAGCTGGAACAATTTTAAGTCATCTAAGAATTATCAGGCTACTCGAAGCTGTTTAAATAACCCCTTGCACTACAATAAAGAGTCAGACTCACAATAATCTACTAAATATTATTAATTTCTTATAACTCGAAATAAAATTGAATTTTTCTGTTATCAAAGTTTAGAAACGAAAGTAGATAAAGACAATATAAGAAACAAAACTTGTATAATCCTATTAGGGGAAGTATAGTATTAAGGGCGTGACAATCAACACAGCGTGAAAGGAATCATAGCGCAAGGGGTTAATACCAAAATCCACAATCGACATTCGCCGATATGGTTCGATAATTAGCCGCGTGAACATAGTTGATGCTCGTTAGTGTCGTCATTAGTCCCACCACTCAAACTTGATCGCCGCGAAACGCTGAATCGCGAACTGCCAGAAAATTGTCTGCAACTAATGAGAACCATCCAGGACGCGATACTTGCGAAGCGTTCTGCGAAACTACTCTCTCTACTTCCACATCTGTCTACTCTCTTTCACCATTGCTACTCTCTCTACTTCCACATCTGTCTACTCTCTTTCACCATTTCTACTCTCTCTACTTCCACATCTGTCTCTTTCACCATTCCTACTCTCTCTCTCTCTCTCTCTCTCTCCCTCTTTCCCACTCATGTTTCATCATTGTAGTCGAAGCTCGAATCGCCGAAATCATGCGCAGTTATAGACACCGCAGGGTTCACCTGCGGCTGGTTTCGATGTCCGCGCGATACGAGCGCGTCCAAACCGCAATTTGTAGCGCGCCGATGGCACTTGCAATCGAGACGACTGTTAATTACTACGGCTTGTCGTATCCGCCTTCGTCGCTGGTTCCCGTTTTCCAGACATTCGCCTCGATTGACTGGAGATCTCATTTCCATGACGACGCCCAGAGACGCGGCTTCGCGGTGTCCCACGTCGCGTCATGCCGGAAAAGCGGGCACCGTCGTCACGTGGCCGGCGATCCGTCGATGGGAATCGCTTCCGTTTTAGAATCGATTGAATATCGAGAGTTTGCGTTAGAGACCGGATTTTAGCCTCGACGCCCAAAGGATACATTCTACTTGAGTTTGTCTAGCTGGGTACACAATCTACCGGTAAGCTCCGCGATTGAATATGCTAGCTCTCGATCGAGTATGTTAGACAGCGCTCTGAAAGTCTCGCTGAATATTCCCGGCCCGCAGTTAGTGTTCCCAGGTAGCACTTCGTGTAATGAGTTCGTGTGTGCGGTCCGAATGCTTTAATTCGGTTGAGAGCTCCTTTTGATTCGAACGAGGCATTTTGGAACGTCGAGCTGAACGGTTGCGACATGTACTTTTGATTTAACCGGTCATAGTCAATTTTATTGTTCGAAAGCGTGGGTTTGGCGGACGAGCTGGCGACTGTGAAATAAAATTAGTTGCATGGGGAAGCTTTATAGTGCGATGTAAGATTTGAAAGAGTTGAGATAGGTTCAGGAACATTTTCAGATTGCAGTACAGGGCAATTGGCAAATGTGTCAAACATCTATTGATAAATTTCCATAGATGTTTACATTGTCATGGTAATTCCATTTAAGAATAGACATAATTTAAAAAATTTTATTATTCATTAAAATATTTCACAAAAAAGTGCCTAAACGACGTGCTCCATAATCTTATGCACAATCTTAGGCACAATCATATTCCCTACCAGTTACATGAAACAGAAACTGTACTCCGAAAATGATAAACCTGATAAAATAACGAATCGATCCCGGTTTTCAGGCACGCCTTGACCGACTCTTATCAAGAGATATAAATTTCGCAAACCATCCGGCCTGTCCGGTTCATTCTCTTCCGGTCTGTACCTATGCCAAGCGCAGGTTTCGGTCTAAGGTGACAAGCGTGAATCATAATCGCGTGTACACGCGGAACAAGGCGGAACGGGACTAAATATTCCGGCCTTCCGGTCAACTCGAGCAGCTCTGAATTTCGATTTCAACGAAGACGTCACTTCCAGGAAGATCCGCCGAGAC
>CM052154.1:6167156-6204069 GCA_028455555.1 Augochlorella aurata
TGCTTTAACTAACTAACTGGCAGTTTCCGTGGTTTCTCGAAAATGTGCGTCAGCCCGAGAGTAACGTAGATGATAGAGTACGTCGTCGTATCGATGCAGTAAATGACCCAGAGCCATCTTGGCATGGAGTACTCGTTGTACTTCGCGATCTCGCTGAGGCAAGCGGCAGCGACGACCTGCACGACGAAAGGGTTGAATACCATCTCCGAAGATATTTAGCAACTACAAACGTGTATTTATTTTACCAGTTTCAGCACTTTCAATAGAAAGCTGAAGTCTTTTAAGAGAAATTGAAGAAGAGTAAACATATTTGAAGCGATTCGACGTTAGACTTGATGTTCGACGACTGAATTTCCTACAATGCGAAATAAGGAGATCGATCTGTCATCCAACCGGAGGCACATTCATTGCGATTCGAAGTCGAATGATCAGCAAACGTTTCGCGAGAGGCATCGGGTGATTTATTAGTATCAGTTTATTTTGTCGATATACACGGTCTTCGATGATTTTTTTCTTGGTAGTGGTTCACTCGAATTTGTTCAGTCGCCGCCGCCATTGCCGCCGCCACCACGCTTCGCGAAGCTTGGACCTTTTCCGAAAGCCGCCAGTATCAGCAGGATCATGTCGATCACGAGGAATATGAACGCCACTGTTAACGAACATCGGAGAATAAAACGATCACATGTTATTTCTCACAGATGCGCTATTAGATATTTAGAAGATAGATTCTGGGTTTCTTATTCGCGCGTAACTTACACAGGGTTAGTATGATGAATATCAAAAACTGATCGCTCGTCTGTCCTGTAGCTGAAAGCGTTCACATTATTTCCAGATGTACATTTTTCAATTATGCAATTGTTCATAATTTGATCTACTCACTGTCCGACTTCGAATGGTTGTCCTTAATATACAAAATCATTGTAAAGCCCAGCATAATAGCCGATGCAATCACTATCAGAATTTCCTGAACAAAATATGAATGATCGTTAAATTTTTACTTCATTTTTATTCGGAATGTTATCAGTATATTGTATTACCAGTACAAAGGTTTTCGAGTACTTATTATTGCGAATGTTTATGTAAAATTAAAATTGCATCGGTTGCAAGATGCAGGCGGTACACAGGCACACTTGTTGCCTTGATCATTTTTAGACTGCGTTGCATTTTTCTTATAAATATATAAACGATGTTGAACAAATCACAATGAACATAAAGTCTCAGTTCAGCTTACACAATCCACATTTTTGCTATTGCAATGAAGTCCCTTACAGACTCATCGCTAAATAACATATACACTAATAAAAAACAAATATATGGCAAATCTACCGAATAAAACTGTCTTGAAATAACATTATTTAAATTTCCAACGTAAATTACGATTTAAGTTCCGACAGAGAATTTGAAAAGTTTGCACTCGAAGCTCACTCTAAATCTAGAACAGTTTTTCTGACTCGCAGTATTTCCATCTAAAACGACTCCGTGCATTTTATGCACATGCAATCGAGTCTCGTGACTCATACGATAGTCACATTTTAAAGAGCTTTTAAAGCACAAACAAAGTTGAATAACGTAGAAATTAAATAACGTAGACTTTGGAGGGTAGCAATTTTTAGCCAGAGTCGCCACTCGAGTGCAAAGGGTTAATATTAATTTGTACAGTTACCAGAATAGGAGCCACGCTGAACCAAGTGTAGCCATACAAGAGGATGACTAAATAAGACAGAACGATAAAGTAGTACGCTTCGAGATAGACGTAACGAAAGTATTGTTTCGTGGTCAAATCGAAAACCAAGAATTCCACGGTGGCCATCAGAGCCTAGATCGAAAAGATGTCTGTAAATCCTGGTGTTCTCGTTACAGTAAATTAATCTTTCACTTACGAGTACAATAGCCTTCAACACAAAATGGACGTCCGTCCAAAGGCTCATGCACGCTCGACCCATTTTTGTGCTTCAATTTTTCTTGGTTATTAATGCGTCGGATGTGATCACGCTTTTCGGTATTAGAGAAGCACTATTTGAAGTTGCCGGTACATCGTCCACATTTGTTTTGAACGATATTTGACTCGATGTTCAAGCAATGCTGACAGTAAATGATCCAGCGCATTGATTCGTTTCATATTATTTAATGGAAAATTTCTTTGAACATTATTTTACGTCAATGGTAATAGAGATAGAGCGATTATGATACATCATTTTGTTCTTGCTTCCTACATCCGGTAGGAAGGCGGTATAAAAGTGCACGAGTACAAAATGTTCCATTCGATGGCTTTATGTTAATTCTTCGATGTGCAAATGATTAAAAATGTTCTATTCTCTCTGGGATGATTGTTGTCAAGATTTAGAGATATTTCTAGTTGACCATGAACCGCTATGAAAAGGATTGCCGCCTTCGGCTCAAAAATATTTGAAATTCATTCAACGATCAGCGAACCCTTTCAAATCGTTTTTGCATTTAGCTGAGATTGTCCACTGCGAAATGCAAGCGGTCAAATATTTTTGAGCGACGCGCAGATTATTTTAAAAGCTAATTACTTCGTAACTAAATTTCACACGTGAATACAATTTACGTTAATAGCAGTGTAACAACGAAATCTCCCGTAAATCCGTCGCAATTGTAATCGAATTTGCCCGCATCGTGTACGAACACATTCGGATTAGGTTTTTCGCGATAGTAAATGAGAGCTTCGAAATGATTAATCCTGCTGACGATACAGGGGATTACGGCACGATTATAAAAGCTCGTCACGATACTTCAGGAAGTGTAAAACGCTCAGAATCAGGTCAACGAGATACGCTGCACCCTCGATGACGCATAAGGATCCGACGGCCAGTCCCACCTAAAAAGTTATCGAATTTAATGACACCTACTGATAGACACGATCCCTCGATTCTTCACTCATGCTCACCTGTCTTTCTTGTACGATAGTGTCGAACTTGTGCTCTGGGAGGTAGCCGTGCCAATAGTGAAGCGCTGTTCCACCTACAGCGATGAACATGAACGTTCCAACGAAGTTCATTAGGACTTCCTGAAAAAATACATTTTCAATGAAATACCAGATTGACCCAAAAATCATTTCTTTATAGAGTTCCGTCCAAAAAATGGGATATTTTTCAGATATTAATTTAATATCGATAGGAAGAACAACGTGTAACAATACCCTGCATTAATAATTCTAAGATGCAACTTATACATTTTCATACCAAAGATCAAATTAACTTTTACATTGTCGTTGTTTATTTTGAACAAATTAACGACAGCAGAAGTGCATGTAAAATGGCATATATAGAATGAATTATTCATAAAACAAAATATGCATGGAATGAATTAGTCATGAAACGAAATGCGCATAAAATGAATTATTTATAAAATTAAATATGCTTAAAATAGAACAGATTCCGTGCAATGAATATGTTTTAGGTCAGAAGTGACGTTTCTAGTAACTTCGAGTGCAAAGTTTAAGTCGTGCAGCTCGTTTTAAAGTTTCCTTAGAATAGTGAAAACAGACGGATGAAAATTCGATCTTACGACAAGCGTCTTCTTGTGGTAAGAGGTGCCAAAACAGTAGGTGATCAAAACGACGCTGGTGTAAATGAAGAAGCCGACCAGTACTCCGGACGCAACGATTTCTGCGTCTGGACTTTTATCTTCGTTCAAGTTCCATGTTCCACCGACCCCGAGGAATTCTCCTTTGAATCCTGTCCTGTAGAGGATCAGTATTATGAGGTTTAGTACCTAGAAAAATAATGGTAAAACCGTTAGCAAGAGTCACGTAACTGAAACTAGAAAAATAACTGCGAAACCGATAGTAATAATAACGTAACTAAAATTAGGAGAATAATTTTGAAAATCATTACCAAGAGTAACATAACTAAAACCAGAAAAATAATTTTTAAAACCGTCGGCAAGAGTAACGTAATTAAAAGTAGAAAAATAATCGTAAGGCCACTTGAAAGAGTAACGTAATTAAAACTAGGAAAATAATTTTTAAAATCATTAACAAGAGTAATGTAATTAAAATTAGGAAAATAATTCTTAAATCTATTAGCAAGAGTAATGTAAATAAAATTGGAAAAATAATCGTGAAGCCATTGTCAAAAGTAACTGAGACTAGGATATAATTATTAATATTAATATTATTAATATTAATAATTAAAATTAATATTATATTAATATTAATATTATATTAATATTAATAATAAAATTAATATTATTCTATTATGTTTAACCTGGTATAGTCAGGTTTGAAATGAATGTGGAGGGGCTCTGGGTACACTGCTGGACATGAAGGAAAAACGAGTTTACTATAGTTTGACATTGTTTGGCAGTTCAGTTTCAAAGCTGTCCCAGATTCTCAAGAAATACTAGCTCCAGATAAAAGTATTACACTCGTATCGCAATAATATACATAGGAAAGGGCGTTATATCGTTCTACAAACATGGTTCCTTATCGTACGCCGATAAGGACCGAAATGAATCATAGAATCGTGTGTGAATGCTTCTTGAATGAGTCTGCTTGTGATGATTTATCCGATGTGTTGCACTAATTCGCGAAGTTCGCGCGATTCGCCGAACATTTTGTCATGCGGTCAGCCTAATCTTACTAGCATTACCGTAAATTACAAGCGAATAACAAATTCACTCCTTAATATACTATTATTCCGATTTTCTAATTACTTTATGAATGTTTAAGCATTGTTCAAAGACATTTGAACTTCAATCTAGTGGGCCAATAAAATAAATATCGATTTCCACATGCAGTGTTCATCGCAAGCATTATCGTTAATATCGTATTATAAAGATAACTTCGCATCGATCACAATGTCCTCACAATTATCACTGTAGCAAAGACTTTAAAATAATATTTCAACGAAATTGGTGAAGTATTTAAACCAGATTTTGAAATATCGGAGTACTCGCGACAGCTTCGAACGCGATGCATCAAGAGAAAACGAAATTTCTGTGAGAAAAGTAATTTTGCGCACTGCTATACGATCGATACTCTTAATAAAAATCACTAGGAATGTATTATTTATTTAGACATTCCTCACGCATCACACTCAGCTTCGGCTAACTACAGTTTGAACACACGATTTCGTAATCCCGTTGAATAATCCCAAATTCTCGGCGCTGTTCGATTTTTATTAAGTCTCCGCGGATAAACAATAGAAGGGCCTGCTCACCAACTTGATAATTTTGATCGCTATGCCCGCGACACTTTCGAGGGACACCATGTTTAAACTAAGGTGGTTGTACTTTTTCACGGCGGAAACGAACACGACCGAATGTGAAACTCATAACGTGCGGAGTACCAAGCCCTCTTTATCTAATCAGATGATACAGCGTACGTTGAAAGAGGGATAAGAAGTATAGAAGGCACCTGTACATTTATTCTACTATCGCGAGCGATAATTTCAGTCGATGCCATCGAAATATAATATTTGTCGTAACTCGCTCCCTCAACTGCGTGTGTCCTATCCGGTTCATTCGACAATTGTTCACGATGAGATTTCGATGATACTTATTTCCATCGAATGGACCATGGTCGATTGATTTTTATGATTATTGTTAAACTATCCAAGTTTCTGAACATTAGAAACTTAGTTTAATGGATGAAAATTGAAGTCTATGTTCAAAGGATGCGAACCATGATCCTGATTCACTCATCTTCAGTTTTATGGTTGCTGTTAAACTATCCCAGTCTCTAAAAATTGGGCGCCAAGTTCAAAGGTTATAAACCAAAGGGAAAGTCACAATTATCAATTTTGTTAAACATTTATTAAGACCAGAAAATATTGAAATTGTCATGTAAATGACATTAACGATTTCGATGTATTTTATTATTACAAGACTATGGGTCTGACGAATTTAAGATAAATATGAGCAAGTGAAATAGAAAAGAAAGTACAAATTTTAGGGGAATTTCTCTGTTGCAATATTTTCAGCATATTGAAATTTTAATAATGATTTTAATAGTTATATTAGACTTTGTTAAAACACATGAATTATCACTAGAGAAATTGTTTCTTCAAAAGACAAATTTTTGGCTATGATCACATCAGTATAGCTTGATGATTTATTTATCAACGTAAAATGATTTCAGGAGCTCGGTTTGGCAATTAAACCCGACCAAATTGCTGAAATGGAGAGTCACATAAATGATATCGACTTCGAGGCAGTGGCGAAGGAGGAGAAGGCAACGAGGCACGATGTTATGGCACATCTCCACGTTTTCGCGGACCAATGCCCGAAAGCTGCGCCAATAATTCATTTGGGGGCGACCAGTTGCTACGTTGGAGACAATACGGTAAATCTCAGTACACTAGCATGACAATTAAGAATATAAACAATTTCTAATATAATCCAATTGTCCTCCTGTTGCTTCTAATCTGATGCATTTAATTTTTATCGCTTCTATAAAAAAATAAGAAACACTTTCACAGAAAATTCTCAATCAAAATTTATAGTTATCGCAAACACAAGTTCTGCACTAGCTTTAATTATCTTTGGAAAATGCACATTTGAGAAAATAATTTTATGCATATCGAATAATGTTAATATTTGTTTGTGAAGGATCTGATCATCCTTCGTAACGGGTTCAACATACTACTGTTGAAACTAGCGAACGTTTTAGAACGTCTTGCGAAATTCGCTATGGAGTATCGTGATCTACCGACATTGGGATTCACTCATCTTCAACCAGCTCAGCTTACTACCGTCGGAAAACGAGCATCACTGTGGCTGCACGAGCTTTTGATGGACGAGAGAGCTATTCGACGGGCGATGGACGACCTGAAATTCCGTGGAGTAAAAGGCACCACTGGAACCCAAGCTTCCTTCCTTCAATTATTTAATGGTTAATACTTTATAGAATATAACAAATAAACAGAAGATCGGAAATTATTTTTATTTTTATCTAGTTGTCAGGGTTTGTATAGGTGACCTGTTTCTTTGAAAAAGATGTTTTTATTATGTTGCAGAATTTTATTCTGAAAAGAATTAAATGCGTGGAAGTTCAAGCAATTATTTATAACTATTCAGTGGCAAAACATGATAGATTAATGACTTAAATATCTAACACCGTTCAATCGGAATTAAAACAAGCATTTTACAGATGTATTGTATTATGAGATAAGAAGCGTGTAATTTAGGTTAATTTATAATTGAGTTTGTTCGTGACTTGGTTCTATTTGATAAATATTTTTTCAGGTGATAGTGCAAAGGTGAAACAGCTAGATCGCCTGGTAACCAAAATGGCGGGCTTCGAGAAGCATTATCCAGTGACCGGTCAGACCTACAGTAGAAAAGTCGATGTGGAGTGCCTAAATGTGCTTAGTTCTTTAGGCTCCACTATTCATAAAGTAAGTAATTCGGTATTGATTTGTTTACGATAATTTATTGTTAAGTAGATCGTAATTTCGAAGTATCTTTGGTAAATAAAGCGAATAACTTATACCTAGAAATAGTCGTTAGAATAATTCATAGAATAAGGTTAATTAAAAAGGTAATCTATGAGATCATATCTGTCTTAATGTCACAGATAAGGCATAAGAATAAACTTAAGAGCGGCGCTATCGCTATCATTTCTCTGTCACTCGCGACATTATCAACAGAGTGTAAGTAAGAGTCGCATAATCATAAGTCTGTGTAGACACGACTGGTTTAGGATCCTTTACGTGTTTTTCCTAACTGATGTTGAAAATAATGGTTGATGGAATACAATTTTTATGGTATTCGAATGTTTGCTTCGTTGAGATTATTCTTCTATTCAACTTTGTGGTAGATAGTAATTTATTTTATTCTGTGAAATTATTTAATATCTTTAACAATTTCTCTGGTTGGTCTTGCCTATGTAGTTCCTTTAAATATATATATATCATAATTAGACTGCGGATCCTTATGCAAAATCAAAATTGTCCTTACTCTCTTAATAATTTTAATATTATTTTTCCCAAAGAACATAAAGGCCATCTTTTAATAATTTTTAATAAAAATTATTTCCTCTCTTCTACGTTTTCCATGCTGTCACTTTTCGATCATTGCTATAGTCATCACAAAATTAATTCGATAAATTGTATAACACAAAATATGGTAATAGTCAATAATCACTAATAATTAAAAATAGTATTAGTAATTGGAAAACAATGTTAAAATATTTTAAATGCATAAATTGCACAGTCTAATCGTAATAAATTTCTCCAACTGGTTCTCATAAACATTGTGAATAGTATAATTTAACCTTTTGCACTCGAATGGCGATTTTGGGGTGCTGCTAAAAATTTTCTGGAACGATCTTTGCATTAGTAAAATTTGCATTTAATTAATTGCTAGAAATATGTGGAATTAAAATTTCTAAATTAGCCAAAGTAGCTTCGAGATCAAAAGGTTAGCAATTTAAGTAAAATTACAAGATGCTCACCTTTCCGTTTGAACTTGTAGATATGCACCGACATCAGGCTTCTAGCAAACATGAAAGAAATCGAGGAGCCTTTCGAATCGACTCAAGTAGGCTCCAGTGCTATGCCGTACAAAAGGAACCCGATGCGTTCCGAGAGGACGTGCAGTATAGCAAGGTATTTGATGACCTTGTCGAACAATGCGCTGCAAACAGCAGCGACGCAATGGATGGAAAGGACATTGGACGATTCAGCGAATAGGAGAATCACATTATCAGACGCGTTCTTATCGGCGGATGCGATTCTGCTGACCCTTCAAAATATCACAGAGGGGCTGGTTGTTTACCCTAAGGTCATCGCGAGGCATGTGACGCAAGAATTACCCTTCATGACCGCGGAAAATATAATAATGGCTATGGTGAAGGCTGGAGGCGACAGACAGGTAAGTAATACAAAATAGAGTGCATTTTAACCCTCGTATAATCCTTGTATAAAATTGCTCGTGCGACGAAAAAGTTTAAATTGTTTGAAAAATTGATGAACTCTTCAGAACAGCACGAAGAAAAAGGATCGGATTTCATTACTTTGAATTTCAAAATTAATTATTAAGGAAATTTTCGATTCAAGTTGAAACTGGATAATCGTATTTTATGATTGGTTCATTTAAAATTCAAGAAAATATTGAAAATCAAGTGGAAAAATCTATGAATGTCAAGTGACAAGTCGCAGGAATAATAGCTTGATTTTAAAGGCTTTGTTGAATCGAAGTTAAAATACATTCTGCTGTGAATTTTGTATCTCTTAAGGGCTCAAATGAAAACTGAAAGATCGTACCTTATCACAGATGCGCTTAGGTTCACAGAAAAATTCGAAATCACGTTGGAAAATCGATAAAAACCAAACGATAGATCGAACAAACAATAACTTGATATCGGATCTAGAGGCTTTGTTGAATCGAATTTAAAATATATTCCCGCGTAAATTTTTCAACTTATAAGGGCTCAAATTGTAACTGGAAGATCGTACTTTATGATAGCTGCATTTGGGTTCAAGGAAAACCTCGAAATCATATAAAAATATCGATGCAACGCGACCAATAGTTCGTAGCAACACAATCGAAATTGGCATGCAAGAATGTTACCTACCTGGCGAGGATTGCATTTTCCGATCACGATGCAAGAATGAAAATTATTTCAGGTGTGTCACGAAAAGATCCGAGTGCTCTCACACGAGGCCGGCGCACAAGTGAAACAGCACGGTCTGGACAATGATCTAGTCGAAAGAATCAAGAAGGACCCCTACTTCGAACCGATCCTGAATCAACTGGAAAGTCTTCTTGATCCGTCGACGTTCGTCGGTCGTGCACCCGAGCAGGTCGTCGAATTTTTGGAAGAGGAAGTGTATCCGGTCCTCGAGAATTACAAAGGACAATTGGGTGGTCACGTGGAGCTGAGTATCTAACGCCTAAACGCTCCAAGAATGCCATAAGTTTTACACTCAGGGACCGAAAGTGGACGTTCTCGCAAGAAGAACGCGCGACATTAACCGTTCGACGCTTCCATACAAGTTTCATCGGTTTTAATCAAAATAAAAGATCATGCAATTAGTACAGGATTATTTTTATAAGCTTCACATAAACCAAGATTAAGAAAAAAAAACAAGAATCTGAATAAAAACGAAAGAAATGTAGACGAAAACGCACTGTTCTGCAGCCTTCCGCGTGCACGCTTCCTCGACACCTGGATAACAATAATTCTCGCGGTATCTCGTTTACTTTTGTTCCTTTTTCCGATCTACTTCTCGACAACGTAACTGCTGTGATAGCGGGTGCAGCTTGAGATGCAGTGTGATACAGTACAAAGAACGCAGATGCAGGGTACGGTAACAGTGGCAGTAGCACAGATGCGACGGAGCGCGGCGCCTTAGGGGGAAACACAGTAATTATAGTATTTACAGGTGGAACATTAAATGTCAGAGTGGCAGAGAAAGTTCAGCAGAGGCAGAAGGTAGAGCAGAGTACCGGAAAAGAAAGACAGAGGTGTGAGAGCCGATCGTTTATTTGAAACACAGACAAGACACGGTGGCAGCTGCTTCTTTCGTAATTGATTCGTTTGACACGTTGACTATCGTACCATACACGAAAGAATCCATTTTGAGCTGGCTCTCTGTTGAAAACTATATTATATTATAGCGAGGTATCAATTTTTCGTCAGTCAACGTGTTGATCATAGTGTCACTCTCGTACGTCCCTCGAAACGCTCTGAAAATTCCAATAATTTTCATGCGTTCTAGAATTCAATTGACTGTGCTTTATATGTACATGATTTGGTATTTCAATCGAATAAGTCGAATAGCAACACAGTCGAAGAGCATGCGTTTCAGAGGGACGTACGAGGGTTGGAGATGCTTTGCGTTTTGGGGAAAGCGATTGGCTCGTCGAAGCAGCTGCCACGAGTTACAGAATCACCTAAAAGTAAACGTTTCACCTGATACAGGAAATAATTGGCTGTTCGAGAATAGAAACAGTTATAGCACTTGAGAATCACAGCACGAGGGAAAGAATAGGCGGGGATCGTGTGTTCGCGTCGTTCTTTCGTAAGACAGCGTTCGCTTTCTGTGGCGTGGGTCTTGTTAACGATAGACAGGGGAGACTAGACTAGAAAGGGAGAGAGAGAGAAAGAGACAGCGAAAGATAGAGAGAAAGAGAAAGATAGAGAGAGAGAGAGAAGAGAGGAAAGAGAACGCGATTCTCCTGGTCGCGAGTGACACAAAGGACTTCCGTTTTCGATGCAGCGCGTTCGTTAGCGTGTGAAAGATTATGTACAAAATTCCGCGGAAATCGTAACCGAGAGACAGTGAAAGGGAAAAGAAGAGAATAGAATAGAATGTAGAAGATGAAAAGATATAATCGATGAGAGATAAAGAGGAGAATGCACAAGGAAATGTTTGAAGAGACAGTTTGAGCGAGGTAAAGCGATAAGATCGATCGAGATGAGAAGAATTAGAGCAGAAAGAGAATAGAATGGATGCATTTTTAATAAGAGCGAAGAGATAGAGTATAAAATATATAAAATAAAATGCACAGCATTATTAGAGCATTCAATTTTCTAATCGTATCGATAAAAGGACTAGAAGGGACGCCGCGGTTTTTCACGACGTATGTTTGAAGAGGTGGAAGTGAAATTTGTAGTTTTAGAGGTAGAGAGCGAGCGAGCGAGAAAGAGAGAGAGAGAGAGAGAGAGAGAGAGAGAGAGAGAGAGAGAGAGCTGAAGAGAAGATAAAGAATAGAAGAATGTAGGTTAACAATTTTTACAAATATGTACAGAGTTGCGTAAGGTATGAGTGAATGGTCTGCACAAAGAACAGGTGACAGATAATAGATTAATAGATCATAGAAAACGTAAAGAGAGTGATAAGAGACAGATACAGATTGTAGAATATAAACAGATAGTAAGAAAATAGATATAGATTACAGAGTAGTAGGACAGAGAATTGAAAAAAGAAGAGAAGTGAAAATCGAAGAGAAATATTTCGAGAAAATAGGATAGAGAAGAATTTGATAGAAGATTCTAAAGACAAAAGATTGAGAAGAGAGAGAAGAAATTTTTTAAAAGAGTTCTAATGAAGAGAAAAATATACAACAGTACGAAACATACGAACAGTAAAGAAGAGGAAATAGACAGAAGATAGCGAATAGAAAGAGAACGAAAGCAGAAAAGTCGAATACATTGACAGATAAGAATATAGAATTTCAGATGTAGAATATAGAATTTTAGATATATAATGTAGAATTAGAGAAGTAGAAAGTAGAATTTGAAATGTAGAATACAGAAATCCAAATGTAGAATAGAGAATTTGTAGTATGGTATAGAATTAGAAATGTTGGATACAGAATTTGAGATATAGATATAGAATACAGAATTTGATACGTAGAATACAGAATTTGAGATATAGAATATAGAATTTGAAATGTAGAATACAGAATTTGAGATATAGAACATAGAATATAGAATTTGAAATGTAGAATACAGAATTTGAGATATAGAATACAGAATTTGAAATGTAGAATACAGAATTTGAGATATAGAATATAGAATTTGAGATATAGAATACAGAATTTGAGATATAGAATATAGAATTTGAAATGTAGAATACAGAATTTGAGACATAGAATATAGAATTTGAGATATAGAATACAGAATTTGAGATATAGAATATAGAATTTGAAATGTAGAATACAGAATTTGAGATATAGAATATAGAATTTGAAATGTAGAATACAGAACTTGAAAAATAATAGTAGAGAATTGAAACTACAGGAGAAACAGAAACAAGGCACAGATACACGAAATAATACAAGAAACAATTGGCAGAGAAATAAATTTTGAATTTTTGAAAGTTGAAATAGAGAGAGAATAAAGAAACATCGAATAGAACTAGACAGAAAGTGAAGAGTGAAATTATAGTCAGAAGATTTGTCTAGAAGAGCTGGAAAAGAAAAAGATAGGTGTGACGAAAACTGGAAAGATAGAGCGCAGATAAAAGAGACGAGAGAAACTAGTGAAAGAAAAAGAGAAATGTAACAGGAAGATAACAGAAAAACAGAAGAAAATTGAAGATAGAAGAAAATTGAAGATAGAAGAAAATTGAAGACAGAAGAAAGTTGAAGACGAAAGAAAATTGTAGACAGAAGAAAAAGAAAGTCTGAACCGAGGAAGAATTTGTAAAGACGGTTCAGAAAGAAAGATATAAGAGTACAGAAAAAGAAAACTAGTAAAGTAGAATAAGGGGATAGCAAAAAAACAATACATGGTAACGCAATAAATTTCAGGTACTTTGATACAGTGGAATAAGAAAAACAATGAAATTACAGGAAGTAATAACAGATCAAAAAACAAGGAGGAGAAAGTTTGTCATAACGTAAAATAAAGCAACAAAAAGTGAAAAAGAAAGAGAGGGAGAGAGAGAGAGAGAGAGAGAGAGAGAAGAAAGGAAACAGAGATAGCGTGCAAACTAGTTTGCAGGAAGAATCTAATTACAGAGTCGCGAGAGAAAGTGAGAAATAAGAGACAAAAGTATGCGAGGCAAAAGAAGCTCGGAGTCTTATGAAATAGGAAGAAAGTAAAGTTCCGGTCCGCAAAAAGATTTCGTGGCAACATTTCCCGAATTTTAAGTTCGTAATACTGACAGGTATTCAGAGAGATAGCATAGAAGTGACAGTAAATGCAAGAATGTCGACAGGAAGAGACAGAATAGAGAGAAGCAGAGAATCGAAGCAGAGGAAGAAAGATAGAAATAAACGTAGAGTAAAATTCTGCAGCAGGTAAAGAAAATTTATACAGAGAAAGAGGAGGCACGAACAAAAGTATAGTACACAAAAATTTCCGAATTTGTACACACGTTTCGAATCAAAAGATATATGTACAACAGAAGGAAGAAGGTTAAAGAGAAGAGATAAGAATAGGAGGAGAGAGAAAGAGAAAGAGAAAAAGAGAATAGAAAGAGCGAGACAGAAAAGAAGTGGAGATTGGTCGATTTAAAGTATAGTATAGAATCGGCTGGTCTCGCAATTTCATTGACAATGACAATCGTTCCGTCGCGACTTTCGTGAAACTAACAAGTGGATCATTGAGATTGCGAGACAGCGAAATGAAGAAACCGAAGGGAACGGGCTATCACAGAGCGTTAGGTTCGTGGAGAAGGATAAAACCGCTCTGATCGATCGTTTTCCAATTCGGAATTCGTACAATTTCCATGACAATCATTTCGAGCGATTCTGCTTGGCAAGTAGACGTAGAAAAATATAGTGGATTCGCAGGTCCAGCAAAAATGTCGATTGAACTCCGAGTTCGTTCCGTTTTGCACTCTTCAGCATCAGGTCGATATCAGGTAACCATCATAAATATACCAAGATCATCGGTAATAATCAGCCTTCGACCGTTTTAACAAAGTAACAGAAAACATCTCGCGTAGACAATGGTCGATCACATTGAAATTCTGATTACTGTGGCGAAGGCATTCCATTAGCGTAATTTTACGTTTAAGTTGTATCCCGGAGTGGATTGTTCGCGGAATCTTGATGGGGTTCCGAGCTTAATCTCGAAATTTTGCAGTTTTTCAATGGCAAATCGTTTTCAGCGTTAGATCCGATCTTGAGAAATCGTTTTTCGTGTGGTCCAATGATTAGGTCGATTATTTCTTGGCGATTCGGTATCCGGAGAACGTGGCACCGTCTGTGATTTTCCCGGAATCAACGAAAACCGCCAGCTGATCACCAGCTTCGACGTCCAGTAAGATCAAATTGGCGCCGCCGCCTGGACCGACGCTAACCACCGGACGCCAGCTGTCGGATTTGTTCAATTTTTGTTTCAAAGTCAGTTGCAGATCGGTGCTGCCGTAACCGGCGAAACTGAATTGGTACAGGCCCGGGCAATGAGTCGTGAAAATTCCAGTTTGGGCGACGTATCCCACGCCTTTGTCGACCAGCGTCTTGGAGAGCACCATTTTGGCAAGCTGATAACGAAGAAACAATGTTGGTCACGGTCTAATCATTCCTTCACTTCTAATTCTAACTCTTCATCAAACATCGATATTACTTCGCAAAATTGGTCAATCTTATTTATGAACATTTAGTAAAAGATTATTAACCCCTTGCCCTGTAACGTCGTGTCAGACTCGTTATAAATATTTGGAACATAATCTTTGAACATTGAAGTGAAGATCGCCATATAATAAATATAAATTTTCTGTCTGACGTAGGAGTTTATTAGTAACAAACAAATGCAAATCCACTGATTCTGATTTTAAATGCGTTCTCGACGACGCTCGTGTTTCTTCGACAACTTTCATCTGTCTATTAATTGTCTAAAAATTGTCACCATATAAAGACGAGTAGAATAATTTGATATTCTTAAATATCTGTCAATATCATATTCATTTGAAAGTAGAAGTCATGCTAGGATTTTAAATCAGAATATAACATTTTTCTGAGGAAAATAATTACTGGAGTGCCCTTTTATTTTCTATCGGTCGATTAATTTTGCAAAAATGGAAACTCACGTCGACAGAAGCTTCAGTGGCCGAAAAAGCGACAACGCCAGCACAGTCAGCTGCTGTTGCCAATTTTAGAGACCCCACGGTGGTGATACCGGGAGATGGGGGATCTGGTATGGCTGCCTCTGCCAAAATGGCCACCATTAGTAACAGCACCGACCACACCACCCTGAAATCAAAATTTTTCCGTCAGAAAAGAAACAGATCGTCAATACTACCACTAATTACACTATATTCACTATACGGTTACTTGTTCGCTACATAGGTTACTTATATTCATTGTATAGTAACTTATTCACTACATCAATTAGTTATTTATAGTATTATTCCATCCGAAATATTTTCTGAATTTTTTGGACAAAAATAATCTATATTCTCATTATTATAACAAAGCTGAACTATATTTTCAGTCGCTTATTCATAGATTTAGAAATCGTTATTATTATAACAAAACTGTGGTATATTCGTAGTTACTTATTCATAGTTCTGTTGTAGTCGCGGGATCGTAGAGAACTGAACGAACATTGTACAAAATGTTGCACGTTATCTACTTCTACGTCGTTAAAGTAATTACTGCTGAGCTGGTGCGATTCATGAATCAAGCTAGCCAATCTCCATTCGCTTTACACTTTGTTTATTGCTTATACTGAACGACGTCGGCGATTATGTATTAATGGAAACTACGTCTAGTCGATGACGCTAAGCATACGTTTAGTATAATTATTGCATCCGCGGAAATATTACGTCTCGGTGCAATTATTATTTCCATTATTATTACTAACAATTATTATTTCCATAAAACTTTTTAACTTGTCGCTTTGTAAATATATATGCAGATTTACACGCTCTACTTTCTGTAATTATTTTTTAAATAGTTCCAGGATTCAGGGTAATTATTACTATCATAAAAATGTTGAACTCAGCGCAATTGATATTTTGTTAATATTAGAAATTTTAGGGCCCGTTGTAATAATTGTGGTTTGAATGGAATTGATTTATCGCATGAAATCAATTTCATTCAATTACGAACGGAGAACGAACGCCCGTATCCCCGATTTTCGTGTCGCACTGAAAGTGACCAATCCGGTGAACACACTGACACAGATCAAGCAGAAAAATAAATCGGTGACTCGTTCTTGCGCAACAGCCCGAGAGTGGGCGTTCCAGCATTTTTATAATTTCATCTCGTTCATTTTTCCGTTCGGATCGCGTTAAATCACCACTCTGACCATTCTCGGCAAAGTTCAGCCCGGTTAGCGACTTTCACTGCTCGGGGCTACTTCTCCGTCTGGTTCTCCTTCTACACCTTTTTTCTCTTTCCCGCCACTTCGTTTGCTCGGTCTTTCTTTCGGCCGAAAAGCTTTCATTTTCGGAGACACTTGTTCCCGTTTCTCGGTGAGATTTCTCGTGCTCGATAAAGGTGTCGGATCTTGACGAGCGCAAAATTCGAAATCATCCTGGGACCCGCCATCTTGTACCACCATATTATCTCAATGCGAAATGTTCAGTACTTGAAGCAATTGTATTAATTGCAACGAGCCTTTTACTTCAATAGCTACCGAAATTTTTCTTTCTTTTTCAGTGTCTGTGATTTAATGTTTCTAGATTCACTTTATTTAGAACATTTTTTTGTCAGATATTTATCGAAAGAATTTATGACAATGACTTTTTCTAGTTTCAGTCAATTATGTTCTATAATAATTGTATAACTGTTGACTAAAAATTAATTTCTCATATTTCGGTAACAATATTCAATTGAGAAATTTTCCTGCTCGGAAATTAATTTATGAAACTTATTAAATCTCTGTGGAGACAATTTACTAAATACCAGCAACTCTGTTAACATCAATCTTGCACCACAGAGAGGTTGAAGTTTACAAAATTGTCAAAGAATGTCCAACGTTTCCGATGAGGATCTGTGCACGTGACCAAGGTCTTGTTAATTAACAGTCGCCAACGAGTCCAAGTGTAGGGTGAGGTATAATAACGCGAAAATGTCCATAAATCTGTATGCAGTGAAAGTTGCACTTAAAGCACAAACGAAGAGGGCGGTCACCGATACGTGTGTTCGTTAGCATCCATTATTCAGTAGGCTGTTATTTAAGCGCAGCGTTATGCCGATCGACAGCAGCGAATAAAAGTTTGACCGCCGCTAGTCTCGCTCTGTTAATCGTATAGTTGCCGCGACGAAAGCAGAAAAAGCAAGTGTTTATTCTGTCAAACGTGATCAACCACGCTATTCGAGCTAAACTTTCTACTTCGGGTGTGGAGAAAGTGCCTTATCGTTTCGTTGCTTTTCATTTTTTTCCCTATTTCGTCGACTTTTGTTTGTCTACTGAACAAGTCCTCTGGAAAACGTCCCCTCTTAACAAAGCGAAAGATTTCTCATCCTATTACTCAATCTTGTTGAAAAATGTTTACTTTGCACTATTCCGCGTTTGCACATTGCTTTCTCTAATTATATTTTCATATTAGCGAATTATACATTTTAAAATTCAACTAGATGGCTATAATTCTCTTATATATCAACTAAAAGCCTTTCGTTTTGTAAATTAAATTAGTATATTGTAAAAATTGTTGCTATTAATCTAGCAATTCCTTAGAATTTGTATTCTCTAATTATATTTATAAATTAATAAAGTTGTACATGGTTCGGCAGAAATTGATAGAGAAAACTTAATGATTTTTGTTTAATACTCCAAGAGTGCCTTTCGTTTTGTAAAATTAGTAAATTGTAGAAATTCCGTTAGAATTTGTATTTTCTAATTATATTTACAAATTAATGAAATTGTACAGTTTAAACTTAAAATCGATAGTGCAAAATACTTTCATTTTTGTTATTAAAGCGGTGCCCTTAATTCTCCAAGTTCAATGAACATACTCTAGAAATTGTTTCTAGTATTTTTTATTAGTTCGTAAAAAATCAGTAGTCAATGGTAGAGCTATCAATAACAGCATTCCCAGTAAGGATATCGAGGAATGCGATCTATGATAATCAAGGGACAAACGTATCTGATTAATAAGCGTGTCAGTCGGCTGGTATAAAGTTCAGAAATAACCAGGACGTTAAGAATAACCGGTGTAATGTACTTTTAACCCCTGAATCGCATTTCGTTGTGCAAGATAAGATCTGAAGTCCTTTCACTTTCACGGGCTTCAAGGCGAGGATCTCACGTGTGACACGTTTCTGTCGCCCACCTTAAGAACAACGGTAGTAATCGCAATAATTCGTAATCGTGAAATACAGTTCGATAATACCAATGCTCGCTCGACGAACGAGCGATTCCTATTAACCATTTATTGTTGAAAATTTAATCGATTCTTTTACGTGCACTTTTGTCATTTCTATTTTGCAGAGTGCACTTTGCAGAGTGCACTTTGCAGATGTGCTCGCATTTCCCAAGAAATTATTCGAATTTAATTTAATCGAAATTATTGTTCTACACATGAGTACTTTGATTATTGCAGAGATATATAATTCTGCTGTATTTGAAGTAGTATTAATTCTTGTGTTAATAAATTATTAACGGTTACAGAAATGAATCTTTTTTGACTTGGACGTGTAAAACATATTTGTTCTTGATTTAAGCAAGAAACATGTTTTATAAATATTTCTTTTATCGGAAATAAATATTTCTCACACTTAGAATTGTTAATAGACTATTTATTCTTTTAAAATTGCAGATAGAACTATCTACGTTTTAAAAATTGTGAATAGAACTATGGACATTTAAAAAATTGTGAATATACTTATTTACATTAAAAAGATTGTGAATAGACTTACTTACATTACAAAGATTGCGAATAAACTTATTTACATTAAAAAGATTGTGAATAGACTTATTTACATTAAAAAGATTGTGAATAAACTTATTTACATTTTTAAAATCGTGAACAGGGCTATGCACATTAAAATTAAAAGAAATGCGTTGCAAAATTAATAATTCTAACATTACTTTAACGCCAGCAGAAAATTGCGCCTCGACTAATGGAACCTAATTTGCGGAAATAACAGTTACTTTTTCCACCACTACATAAATTTTCTTTACCGCGCGAAAAACGCGAGACCATTGTTGAGTGAATCGAAATCAACCCGGAAGATCAATGTTACGCTCGTAATTTTGATCGCCGTTCTGGGAAACAATCTCAGCCGACTGGTTGCGCAAAAACAATCTCGCCTCTGGCGGAAATGAGAATATATATGAACCCGTCTTGCAATTAGGTATACGAATGAATAATTCGAATAAAATAATCACCTAATAGATCGTTTGGCTATTTAAGCGAGAACTGATACGATTTATAGGCTGGGGTAATGGGACATGAAATGAAACGTGCTCACGTATATGTAATAAATTATCTCTTGAATATTTTCACTGTTCCATAGCAAATCGACGGCAATCAATTCAGTCACGATTTTCTTACTCTCCCAAATACTGTGCATTCCTTAGATGATGCTCAATTACTCTGACCATACATTATGCTATTACTGCAACATCCACGAATAATTTCTTCCTGCTGACAGTAGTATGATAATGTATGTAATAATTTACGTAATAATTTAGATAATAATTTAGATAATAAAGTATGCAATAATGTATATAATAGTATGATAATGTCATGTTAAAATATTTTTGTTTTGCTGGTTGACACGAGCATCGAGAAACCCCATTAGAATTTGAAAAAAGTGATTAAACTATACTCTAGCAAATGAACCTGCATTTCTGGTCTCGAACGATTACTTGTTTACCGTGTGGATCTGCAAAAACCTGTTTGCATTTAATGCATCCTGACGATGAGCGAATGCAACTCCGAGCACACCGCGAGCGAATCTATCAATGTTGATAAACGAATCTTGCCGCAACGATTTGCATAATGACCTCAAGATCGCGTCCGAGCATAATGGTGTCCATCTTATGCAACACTGCAGCCTAACGCGATATTCAGCGTGATCCACTTATCGCTGAATATCATTTAACGAGATCAAGCAACGTGACGAGCTATCGTTCGCGAAAACTGAATCCTTTAAATCGTTTTGTTCCTTCGATCCGAAACATGTACAGTTGGTCGAAGAAGTTTTCGTACGCCTTTCAAAACGGTATAGCTATTTTTATAATTGGGCCAAGCGATCTAAATTTTCTTAAGATATTAAAGGGATTAATTTTACAAATTATTTTCTAACATTGCTGTTGGTTGGCACGATAAACAAATTAAGAAATGCTTTAACGTTCTTGCGAGCTACGAACAGGTTGAAAAAGCATCATCTGTTAACTTCTTTATCATCGCAGCAATTACAATTATGGCAAAGTTATTCCGTTCCAAAAGGCGCCTGAGAACCTGTTTGGCGTATTGTAAATCGACCAGGAAAATGGGATATCAAGTTACAGGGATTGTTCGCCTTTTCCATGTTCACAGCGAATATTAATGCGATGTTTATCACCGCATTGCGTTGCTATATTCAACGCCGGAATTCGAGACGTAATCGAAATTATGTCGACTGCCGTGTTACGGTTCACCGAGCTCGGCCAACGAATGCGTACTTTGTTGATGTATTTGCAATTGTTATTATTCCATTATTTGCAATGGTTATTCCGAGGGCATTGTAAGCCAGTTCGAGGCTGAACGAAAGCATTTCAATGCTAAATATTTATTGAGAGAAGTAAGACCGAACAATGTTCGAGAAGAGAGCGCCGCGAACAATGCGAAAGTTCAATCCCTTCGCTGCATTTATTCGCAATAATTTAATATTTATAGGCTGGGTTCGTGTTAGTCCTGACATAGAAGTAGCAGAGTGCATATGCGATTAACATACTCATCGTAAACACTGCGGAATAGTGTTACAATGCTAATGAGTAAACGAAAAACGTCACACAACGCCATTATACTTGCAGCGCGCGATTACGAAACAGTCTGATCCGCGAACCGTAATCGCGTGAAAAGAAATTGCTAATTGTTCGAAGTTGTGCAAACGCGGGTCTCTCAGAATTAACTAAGATAACGGAAACTTTACATTCGATCGTAAACGAACGAAATGAAACCTGTGAATACATCAAAATTCTCTGAAACTCATCGCTATAATTAAGAGGCGTCGGACTTGATCAAATGGAATTAATCGTTGTGACAAGATGGCAAACCTCTGTTATCGCTAAAACAAATTACGTTTGCAAAGTAACGGAGTTAAGCAACTCAGTCCTAGGGCATAATTATAAAACAGATTAAAAATATTCCTTAAGTAAATAATTTCTAAATCACAATTATAAAATAAACTAAATATTCCTGAAGCAAACAAACATCTCGTTAAAAATATTACCAAAAATTAAAATTACCGACCTGTAATCTTGTAAGCAAAGTTAAAATTATTGCAACAAAGTGAAAGAAGACCAAAATTGTACTATGCCTAATGTTCTGAAGGTAATTGTTAAATTGTCAATTGTTTATGAAATTAAAACTGGCAGCGATCTAGAAAGTAGAACCTTCGCATGATCATTCGCGTAGGAGGGTTTCCGATTGCATAAAACAGTTGACACGATAATCTAGGCGGGATTATGCCAGGCTCGGGGTAAGAATAGAGAATCAAAGAATGTAGAGCGTTTAAAGCGACTCACATGATGGTAGAAAGTGGTGTGGCACTGGCGGACTTCCTGGCCGTGCTGGACAGCGGAGCTGCTCGATGTCCCAGGTAAGTTAAACCAGGTGAAGTCGACGTACGGCTTTATATTACCTTGGGCGACCGAACCGCTTGGTCTTGACGCCACCTCCCTCGTTTCGTTCCTTTCCTTTCCTCGTGTCAAGTGCTGCTGCTCGGCGATCCCCACTCCGCGAACTATAGTTAAGGACAGTCGAGCAGATAGCGACAGCCGGATTATGTGGCTGTTATAGGCTCGCCGGCTTCTGATACGGTGTTAAATGGAGGCGGGGATGTAGAAATCTGTAGTTTCCGATACGACACAGTACACCTACGGCGCTAATGAAAACCAACAGTGCCAGGAGAAATTTGAAATGATTAAAATGGTACTTGAGCGACGCGAAACCGTCGCGCTACGCGCCGGGTCGCTGACATAATTTATCTTACTACACGGCAGTTTCGATACTTGTTCTATTGGATAGGAATATCTCCTCGATACGTGTTCCTTATTTATACACGATCATAAACGCGCTTATCATATTTTTAATTGCGAACTTCGTCTGTTCTTGTTCCGATGCTGTTCAAATGTCGCTTTCGAAATCCGTGGACATTTAGTCGTCGATTCAATTGCTTTTGTTTGGAGTAATTCTTGGCTATCCTTTGCCTCGATTTTATTAACACTAAACCTGCCACCGTCGGCCAAACGACCGGTTTCACATTTTTTATTTCGTAATTATTGAAGCCATAAAGCTGCTACCATTAGAAATTGTTGCCTGCATTTCTTTATTCAGGCACGCGCTATTATAAGAACCGTGAAAAATTTTAGTATATTCTTTCATGTGATTCTCGTAAGACAATATTTCTTAGTCACTTTTAGTGTTGAAACGGTACTTTGAAATGCTATATAATTATTTTCTTACGTGTCGGTTTTATTGAAATGATACAATATAATTTGATTTTATTTGAAATACTTTACAATTATCCTTTTGAATCCTCATTTTATGAAAACGTCACTCAAAGATGTCATTAAAAGGTTGTTTCTTAATTAAATTTCAATTAAAAAGTGCCATTAGACGTTTATGTTTCGTTTAAATCGACTTTGTCTAAAGTGCCACGTAATTATATTTTTCTTTCGATTTTATTAAAACGTCACTTTTAAATTCTTCAAGCACTTACCTTGAAATTGATTTTATCTGACGTAATTCATGATCATCTCTTTATGTAGCCATTTCATGGACACGATTTAAAATTGCCGTTAGACATTCGTTATTAACTCTAATGTGCTACATAAATAATTTTCTTACCTTTCGATTTCATTCGAACGTCACTGTCAAGTCCCCAAGCATTTTTCTTCAGTTTAAATTGCTTTTATCTGGAGTACGATTATCTCTTTCCTTTGATTTCATTAAAACGTCACTCTCAACATTTCGATATTCATCCTCAATTCAAATCGATTCTATCTAACGCATAGCATGATCGAACATCATTGAAAGTGTTTCGTATGTCCCGAACGAAAGCAGCGATGGGAAGAATGGTAATTCCAGGCATTAGTGATTCAACGAGGACTACATCAAGTACAATTTTTCTTGCGTTCGTCAACCTCCCATTGTATACTAATGTGACAACTTTTTAAATCGAATTAAGGTTAGAAAATCAAGTCAGAGTTCAGAATGTCCCGCCGGTTTTGCATTTCACAAAAACGTTCGAGCGACTTCCATTGACAATAAGATACACTGTCGTCGATTGTTAATAAGATAGCGTATCGAACGGTGACCGTCTATTGCAGCTCGTCCACGATTAATATTCACTCGAAACGATTGAATAGTAAAGTGGAGTTGCATCACGCGTCCCGTTGGATTATCACTTAACAATGCTAACAGGCGCGGAAGTAATTACTTGCGTGCAAACATCATTGTTGCATGCGTAACGAGTGCGAAAATTTTCCGGCGTCGCTGAGGTGACTGTCACTGTCGCGCAACGCCGCCGGTGACATTTTAATACGCCCCCGGGCTAATGATATTGCACGCGTTACGCACGGTATCGGGAGTCTGCGGATACCTTATCATTATTTAGAAAACGCATCCTCCAAGCGCAGCGTGAATTCAAATGAATTTTCTCTTGCGGCGCACAATGGTCCCTGCCTGGTCACGACGGTAACTAGGACGTCGTGGATTAATTAGCGGCGCGCCTCAACGAATAAGTCCGATCATCAACGAGAATATTGCAAAAATTAATGAGCACCTGTTCCATTTATTCATGCTCTCCACTGCGGACCAATTACACGATTCATTCTAAATTCAAAGTACTCGCATTTGTTTTCTCCTCGATTGTAATATTATGCAATTGTATGCCACGCGTGGACGTTGCACTATACCTCCGCTTTTTTCGTCCGTTGGGCAAACGCTTCAGTATTTGGTATTTTAATTGCCGGCTTTAGTTGCATGCAAAACTAACGTGCGCCAGTGATTCATCAAAACACAGAAACCCAGTGGAAAATATTGATTGGTTTAATAATAACTTTCACTTTGGCTTTCGGCTCGTGTTGTTTCGATTCTATCTAGTAGCTACTCCTCGGGTCCATATTACGTTCACTGGTTGCACACCTTTTCTGTGGAACTTTCGATTTTTGAAGGGGCTCGCTTTCAAACGGAATGTTTATAATTAATTTCTGCAACAAGCGGCACAATTTTATCTACGCTCTAGAAAAAGAAAATCAATCTTGTCGAAAATGTGTCGCGGAAACGTCTGTATATGACTAATTACATTTAATATTATTAATTATTCATCTTACAATGAAATATATTAATTATTTTAAATTTTATAACAATCCTTAAATTATTAATTTCGTTCTAAATAAATTAAATTGTACAAGCCTCGTCGGACAGAGGTCAAAGAACCGATCGCGCTGACGTAATTGCGAGAAATATTTATTTTCTCGTCGCAAGAAAATCGATAGTGGAAAATTATAGATGCGTTCTCGAGTAATCAATTTTGAAGTTAATTGAATTCTCGCTTCTCTGGTATAATGCTATCGACTAGAAATATTTCGTTTCCTTTCAGACGGGATTATGCCTCGCTCTATCTCGTCAAACAACTGCTCTTTCCCTGGGGGAATGTACAAGTTTTACGCAATCCGTGAATTACACTGGAAAGAACCCGAAACGACACATGAAAGTATAAAGTCATAATTGCCGGCATCATGCGGTCAGTAGTTCGTGTAAGAACCGATCATTACAGGGAAATTCTATAAATCAAATGTGCATTGTCTCTTCCTTCTTCCTCTCTTCCAAATTTCTTTTTCTTTTCACTTCTGTAATAACGCATCTCCGTGACTTCTAATTTGTATGCTCTGTGTCACGCGTACAATGCAACATATGGAAATTGTATAGTTTTAATATTACATTATAAAAGCATTGCGGAGATTACAGACATATTAATTATACTACTTCTTCAATTTTTATTCTAATTCCTCAATTTTTATTAACGGACGTTCCTCGGGCTGAAAATTCGTCCACCTTCTATTTTTAGATATCGTAAAACATTTGAATATTTATTATTTTACAACAAGTAAAAGTTAATTATAGTAAGTAAAAATTGGTAAATTACTAGTCTGTACTATAGATGATAAAATGCAATGGAGTTCAATGCCTCTGCTCCAATATTATCAATTAAAATCGTCGATAAATGATTCAGAGAACTATTAACTTTTTTTTTAAATTGGACCAAAAAACGTTATCGTTGACGAAGGTCAAAAAATATTCGAGAAATGTTATTTCGAAGTAAAAGGTAATTGTCTTATATGTTATTCAGGCTGGTTCTGTATCGTTTCCTTATGAAAATGTACCAGTGGGTCACCGGAGACAGAGTTTACTTCCAGTGACCTCCATTTTGGTTCCTCTTCCTTCCTCCATTTCCCTCTGCAGCAATGGAACGAATAATACTTTAGCAGGATTGAGTGCCACAATGAGTGCAATAACTGTGCAAAAAATGCTACGAGTTACCGAAGGAGAAAATACGTGTTCGCGGGTTAGCTAAGCATTTTAATACTAGTATGCGAACGATAAGAGAGAACGAGGAGTTACGGTACGTTAATTTTTGCTCCAAATATTTTATAGGAATAACCATCGACATTTCTTTCGTAAAAATCGACGTGCAAGTTTCTTTGCACGTTCAAACCGTGCGCGGTATCAGTGAATGGTGAAAATAATGCGGTTAAGTGCGATCGTAGCTACCGCTGCAGCAATAGCCACCTCTAGAAATTGTTTCCCATGACGTTACTGCTCCTTGGAACAGCACTTTCTACGATTTATTATCAATAGTCAGTCATTTCTATGCTCGATTGGAAAAAGAGTCCAGTGATAATTGATATCCTGCGTTTATAAATTGAATCGAACACGCGCAAGGCCAATTAGTCGCGATTTGCGTGAGTGCACTCTAAAAGTCAGTTACAGCAGCACACTTGAATCAACTTTCGACTTGTGCTGTGCGAAACTGTTTAACGCATTTCATCATCCGTTGCTGTTATTAAATAGTTCGAAAGATCACAATTATTTAAAAACGGCGTTGCAGCGCAACTTCTCACGGACGATAATTAAAACCATTTTTACGAGCTTATGTAAATTGGAGAATTTTACACGCTTCAAGCCATAAATTAGAATAGCAGTTATCGTATAGTGTGAATATATGATTTAATAAAATCTGTGCTTTCCAACATCCTTAGAAAATCTACCGTCTTGTCGAATAATTAAGTATGATGATCCGAATTTATTGAAGAAAATGCGAAGATAGGTCGAAACCTGATTAATTGATTCGCGAAACTGAAACTTTGTTAGAAACCTAGAATTTGTTCTTTTTCTAAGAAGTATCTACTTTGTCAATAACTAAAGTCTTAACAAATCTTTTTGGGAAAATCAAATTATTTATCGAATATAATCGGATGAAAATTAAATGTGCTCATGATTTAATTTTGTCGTGAAATCTTGCCGATTAAAATGAGTCTAAAGTCTAAACAAAAAATCAATTGGATCATTACTAGTTAAATAAAAGTAAGTGGACATGGTCACAATTATCTCGCAATTCGATTATACAAATGAATATTTACCGGGGTTTCGAATCGCAAAATTTATAGTATCCCACCTCCAATAAAATGATACGAAAATTGATGAATGAGTCGACGAAGTGCACCTACTATCAAACAACATTCAATTCACTGTTTTCACGACCGATTTGTCAGCCGCTCTCATTAGCAATTTCTCCGAAGTGAAGTAGCAATGGGGATTAAGTGAACGTCTTCATCATTAAATGGAAAGTCACCACGCCTCGGCTATATGGAACAAACGAAAGTTTAGCCTGCGGCGCTATGATAAATCGGCAGAACCCGGCGACTGTTTCGTCCAACCCTGGGCGACGATACCTCGTCACCGCCGAAACAAACGTAAAAGAAAACGCATCGATCATTTTTGTACAGTTCCACTTTTATTCTAAACTCGTAACATTACATTAAGTAACCGCGATAAAAATGGCACGATTATCGAAGCTCCTACCCTAAGTTGTGCAAGAGAAACTTACGTATTCACGGACGAGAAGAGGGTGTTCGTCGATAAAGAAACGACTAATAATCGTCGCCGTAGAACGGTACGTCTTACACGGCACTAGTAACAAGCGGCGTAAATAAATAATCATTGCGTCGGGGAAGAAGCGGGACAGTTGGAGAATTGATAGGAACAAAGATGAACACGGACTAAAAGGCAAGCTTGAGTGAAGAACATTTAAAACGAGCCGCCCGCGTGCGGCGGGGTATGCGAGAAACCCGGAAAAGAAAGTAGACGAATTCAGGGGATATATTGGTTATGCAAACTGCGTTATCGATACCGATGCACATTCCGCTCTAGAAATATGTACAAACATCGCCGATGGCTTAGACAACGATCACGGGATTTTCGGTCGAAGAAGCAGATCCACGGGATACTTTCAACTGTCGCCGAATTAACGTTATCGCAACGAGATTAGCTTAACAAATTACTTTTTGTTTTCGTTTTCCGTCGAGATTTTTCTCCTTCCAGGATTTTTTCTTGGTCGATTCGTGCTTCGAAGGAGTTCTTTTTTGAAGAAATTCGAGTCTCGGTATTTACAAATTTTGCAAGAACAGGGGACGTTATTTACAATGTTTCCTGGCGACATCGAATCGCGCAGGCCATCGAGTTCCTGCGATTTGGATCGGTGAGCACAGCTTGACTTTCACCTCTTGGACAGTGTGCTTTCGCGTTCCCGTACCTCGATCGCCTTGGATCTTTCTTCTTCTTTGTCTTGATCCTCGTCACCTCCGGGAAGCACTTTGTTCGACCCGTTCCGCGGGTCCAGGAGGTATGCGAAGAAATTAAGCGTAAACCGTTACCTCGTTATAATTAAACGTTACCTCACGCCTCGTTGTTCTGTCGCCAGGCTGCCGACCTTTATGCAAAACATCCATTTCCCTGGTCGATCTCTCGGTAATCGAGATTCATTGCCAACGCGAACCTCTGCTAGAAGATTTTACCCGTGCCGTAAATTATTGTACGCGGTAATCGTACCTTCGATTCGATTATGGCACACTTGTCCTGCTGGCATTTTCCGGAATTTAATGGGTGTAATGAAATGAAGTCAGCGACGTGGGTCAGAAATCGTGATCGAATCGATGGATCCAGTGGATCTTGTCAGATCGTCGAATTCACGTAATGTCAGCCAGAAATGGCAAGTTATAAATTCTATAAGATTGTGGAATTTCAGTTAATTATGCAATACGAAGTCAAGCGTTAAGTCCGAAGATCGATAAATAATTTAAAAATAGATTGTAGAGTCGAAACTCTTTTTAACGAAAAAATGAATAGTAATTTGGAAGCCGACTTTCCAATATTCGAACAGTATCGCGAGCGTCTCGTTTGCTCGCGTGTGCTCAAATTTCAGACTGGATACGTTGTTACAAAAATTTTGCTAATCGTGTTCCAGATATTCCGGGTGTACCGGTTGCATTTCAAAGCCAAACCGATCGATAGATAAGTTGAAAGTACGTTTGCAAAACGAGTACATCGTCGGAGGTTCCGAGGACATAGTTTCTCCTCTTAACTATCAACTGAAAATCTGAAATATGTAGTAGACTTTCTAATATGCAAACTGTATCACAATAGTTGCCAGCTCAAGTATGCCAAGACTTGCCATGTCGCAAACTCACTTGCATTTCTAGCTGGAAACGATCATTGACAAACCGAAGAATAAGATCATCCTCTACGCGTCTGAAATGAGGATACCAGAGGTTCGCGAAGACAAAGATTCTCACATGTCGCAACAGTTTACGCGAAGATCTTCGACATGCACAAGGTGCGATCCAACTCAGAGTATTCAAAGAGAGTGCTGATAAGAGTAAAAAATGCCGCAATGTGGAGATCGATCAGCTATCTACCGACAGCGAATCATCTAAACTAAGAGGTTGTCGTCCTGGCAGGCAGGTCCCATGCTGGGCCAGTTGCAGGCGCTGGCGCCATTATCGAACGTGAGATGCACGGGACAGTTGAACACGTGAAGCGTGAACTTCTTCTTCCACTCGTCCCAGTGGCAAGCGTAGAACTTGTTGCAGAAGTTGGGGTGTCTGAAGAGTCCAGGTCTGGCGCAGTTGGTAGCGCCTTCGAGGACCTCTTCGGAGTCTCGGAGACCTCCGGGTCCGTATCGATCGAAGGACGCGCCCTTTCCAACGGAATTAGTAGCGGGACCAGCATCGTTCAAGCTCTTTCCGGATCTGAAGTTAGCACTGAACGCGTGGCTGGCAGAGGGACTTGGAGGGACGCTGCCGCGAAGACCTACGTTGAAGGACGATTTGACACTTGGCAGATAGGTCGAAGAGGGTGGCTCTTGGATCGTGGCAGTTTCAGTGGGAGCGGGTGTCTCCAGAGGCCAGAGCTTGATAGGACCTTGGTGAGTCGTGTCGTAGTTCGCGTTGTAGTCACCGTCCTCGTAGGAGCCATCCCGATCGAGATCTACGTAGATCTCGGACTCGTCGTAATTAGCCAGATCTACTTTTCCTTTGGACGAGTCGATCAGCTTAGATCCTGGACCTCTCAGATTCGCGAAAGGATCGCCCTTACAGGTGCACTCGGCGCCCAGCTTGCCCAGGAGAAGAGGATGCAGGTCGCTCCACTTCACGATCACCTTTGCCTTTCCAACGGCAGTGGACTTGGCAGTGGTTTCGTATGAAACTACCGAAGTAGGCCTCGAGTATCCACCGGAGAACGACGACTGCGTCTTTCCGAATACAGTCGGAGTTGAGCCGTAACTCGGTCCTGATGATGTCCTAGAGACATCCGCGCCAGATACTCCTGGAGTGTAGATGTCGTATTGGCTGGGAACGTACTTGGTAGTGCCTCTGTAATTCGTGACCAGCTTGTCAACTTCGTTTCTGGAAATCTCCACCTTTGTTGGAGAACCTGTTGGCGGGATCGGTGTCGACTGTTGGTAGCTGATGTCGGGGAAAGGCTTCGTGTAAGTCACGCCAATTGCTGGCAAGGTAGGCTGGCCTGGCAGGTAGTGAGTCTGTGGATTCAAACATTTTTAGATACTTTAGGACCTATTCTCTGACCTTAACATTTTAGTAATTGACATTGACTTGAATGGAAAATGATCGTCCGAGGGTTAAACATGGAGCATACCTGAGGTTTTGAAATACCGGTGGAAGTAACTCTCTGTCCGAATGAGCTCTTCGAGTCGAAATACTCTGAACCCGAAGACGTGGAGGACACGTAGTTAATCTGGAAGATCATGTCCAAGAGTAAGCTCCAGGAACAAGTGCATAATTCACAGAGCAAATAATGATACCTACCTCTGGATGCTGAGTGACAGTAGCAGTTGGTCCAAAAGGTCTCGGTTTGGTGACGGTGTAAGTGGAGGGCACGCCGAAGACAGAAGGCTGCGTAGTGCTCGAGACATAACCATGTTGCACTAATCCACCTTCTTGCGAGGTTCTTCTGCCATAATCAAACTGGGTCTGGCTAGATACAGATCCAGTTTGAATGCCTCCTTCGTATTGATTCCTGGTCACGCTAATAGGAATTGGTGTCGAGGATACAACAGTCTGGTAACCATTGTCGTAGACTGGTCGAACCGTGGGCGACACAGGGGTCTTAGCAGCCTCGAAGAGAGTAGATCTGTAGCCGTCCACAGAACCAGTTGTGTAAAGGATGGGCGTAGACGTGGGTGTTGGTCCACGCGTGAATCCACTTGGAACCTTTCCTGGATAGTAGCCTTCGGTAGAGCTGGTAAAAGTACCGAGTTTAGGTGTCACAGTAGATTCGAACAGTTTAGGCGAGTTGTATACTTCGACATTCAAGAACGGTGTCGGTGTAGTTCCTGTCAGGACACTGCCTTCTGTCAACGAGCCCCCAGGCTTCTTGACGCCCGTTTCGAAGGGAATACTCGGTCTAGGGTACGTGTAGCCAGTTTTCGTTGGCGCTGAAGTGATCTTAGAGGTGTCCACATAGTTCACGTCGATAGGCTGGGTCGAATGGAAGATGCTGCTCTCAGTGGACGATTTCGTGAAGCCTGCCACGTTACCTTCGAACGCTTTCTCGCCTATGGCGTCGGGTTTAGGCGTGGGACGTGTCTGGCCAGCGCTGATAACATAAGTACCGCGACCACCTAACGAGGCAGTCGTGATTCCTGTTTTGGTAGGTCCTGTTTTGGTGAAGCCAGTCGAAACTGGCTGACCAGACCCGGCTACGTTGTACCCAGGAATAAGAGTGTCAGGAGGAATTTCACTTCCGCCAGGTCTGTAGTCTGGAATGTCATTCTCCGTGTACTTGGTGGTTATGTCGCCGTTGTTGAACTTGATGGTGCCGCGACCTCCGTTGTCATGGTACTCGTTTATCTTGTAACCGGTGTCCTGAGTGGTGCTTACTCCGATCTTTGTTCCATAAGCAGGGGTCACGTGTACGCCACCTTGAGAATATCCTGAGTCAGTGTGGATATGAATTCCAGTGGAGCCAACGAAAGTTCCTTGATCGACTGCTCCGTGAAGGGACACTCCAGGGACGGTTTGTCCTGTTAAGACGATTCCTGGCGCCGTTTGTCCCGTAAAGTGTATTCCAGGGGTAGGTTGTCCTTTCGAGATAGTTCCAGGCTCTTGTCCTCCCGTAAAGACGACACCAGGTTCAGGGGTTCCATATACCGCAGTTCCATGGCTACCAGAGCCAGTGTATACCGTCTTGACTCCTCCACTGACTACATAGCCAGGTGTACCTGCGCTAGTTTTGACGTATCCCGGCTGGACACCTCCGGTCGATATGGTACCTTGATCAACGGATCCTGAAATGACTGTGCCAGGAGTCTCTCCGTAGGTGATCACGGTCCCTGGAGAAGAGTCTCCCGTGATAACTGATCCTGGGAAGTTGCTTCCTGTTGCAATAGTTCCTGGAGATCCTGTTACTCCGTAGGACGGCTTGCCAAATACGTGATACGTGGTTCCAGTAGGCGGTCCATGACTGCCGATGAAAGTTACGTTCGAACCACCTGTGCCTCCAGGGCCGTAATAGCCGCCGGTATATCCACTGCCTCCTTGGTAAGCTGTTGTCCCAGTGCTGACAATACCTTGATCGTATCCGTGACTACCGGTGCTACCGAAGTACGTCGTTGTAATTCCCTTTTGTCCTTGGAATACATCACCAGGTCCTCCGTAACCACCTGTCGTGTGGATCTGGCCTGGCAGTTGTGCTGTGCTAATGCAATTGGTGATGCAGTTGATAGTGGGCTTCTCGGATTTCTGATCGTAGTTCGTTCCAGCTGTAAATCAAATATTTTGTTAGACTAGTCCATTTTCACAGATCCCAAACAGATGTAGATACTTACGTGTATGTCCTTGAACTCCACCAGTGTATCCTATTCCCGTACCTATCGTACCCGCAGAATCATAGACTCCAGTCTGCGGATGTCGACTGCCATAAATAATGGTTTGGTCAGTTCCAGTCTGAGAACCTCCAAAATTGGATCCAACGTATTGAGTTCCTGGTACGGTGAACTGAACGCTAGAGGAACCGGTCTGTCCACCTTTGATTCCTGAAGTTGCGTAACTTCCCGTTGAAAATCCTGTTCCGATTCCGCCAGCGTGACCCCCACTAACTCCCCCTTCGTATCCTCCAGCTGTAGTTCCTGCATAACCAATACCACCATGAGCGTCACTCGTTGATCCTGCGTATCCTCCGGCAATGGTGCCAGTATGTACTCCACTAGTGAATCCATCGGATCCGATATGTGTGCCCGTTGATCCAGTATATCCTCCAGTTCCATCGTATCCTCCTGCACCTGATCCACCATGGACATCGACTTTTCCTCCAGGGTACCCTCCACCAGTGGATCCTCCATACCCTCCGCTAGTAACTCCTCCAGTACCTCCACCAATGGTTCCTTCGTATCCTCCAGCTCCACCATGGATGGTTGATCCTCCATACCCTCCACTAGTAACTCCTCCAGATCCTCCACCAATGGTTCCTTTATATCCTCCAATTCCACCATGGACAGTAACAGTTGATCCATCATATCCTGCGCCAGTAGATCCACCATATCCTCCACCAATGGATCCTTTATACCCACCAGCACCAGATCCGCCATGAACAGTACCTGTAGATCCAGCGTACCCTCCGCTAGTAGATCCTCCGTATTCTCCAGCAGTTGTAACACCGCCAGCTGAGCCAGTGTATTCTGACTGTCCAAAGTGACCTGATCCTGTATAACCAGTGCCAGCTGATCCACTATAAATTCCGCTAGTCCCAGAATGCACGGTGGTTCCTTTACCAGCATAACCTGAACTAGAAGACACTTTGCCAGTGCCAGTTGCTCCAGTGTACTCCAAGCCTGATCCAGTGTGTTCATTCGTAGATCCAGAATAACCAGTGTATCCTGTACCAGTTGAGCCTCCGTAAATTCCACCAGACCCTCCAATTCCAACGCCTTTCGATCCTGCATATCCAGTTGTTCCAGTGTATCCAGTCGATTTCTGGTCGAATGAAGATCCATGACCACCAATGGTTGATCCTGTGTATCCACCAGTTCCGGGGAATCCTGATTGTCCTCCGTGTCCTCCAGCTCCTGCAGATCCTGAATATCCTCCACTTCCTGTTGTTCCTACATGTCCTCCAACTCCCGCAGATCCTGAATATCCTCCAGTTCCTGCTCCTCCTGAATATCCTCCAGTTCCTGCTCCTCCTGAGTATCCTCCACTTCCCGTTGTTCCTACGTGTCCTCCAACACCCGCAGATCCTGAATATCCTCCAGTTCCTGCTCCCCCTGAATATCCTCCAGTTCCTGCTCCTCCTGAGTATCCTCCACTTCCTGTTGTTCCTACGTGTCCTCCAACACCCGCAGATCCTGAATATCCTCCAGTTCCTGCTCCCCCTGAATATCCTCCACTTCCTGTTGTTCCTGCGTGTCCTCCAATTCCCGCAGATCCCGAATATCCTCCAGTTCCTGCTCCTCCTGAATATCCTCCAGTTCCTGCTCCTCCTGAATATCCTCCAGTTCCTGCTCCTCCAGAGTATCCTCCACTTCCTGTTGTTCCTACGTGTCCTCCAACACCCGCAGATCCTGAATATCCTCCAGTTCCTGCTCCCCCTGAATATCCTCCACTTCCTGTTGTTCCTGCGTGTCCTCCAATTCCTGCAGATCCTGAATATCCTCCAGTTCCTGCTCCTCCTGAATATCCTCCAGTTCCTGCTCCTCCTGAATATCCTCCAGTTCCTGCTCCTCCTGAATATCCTCCACTGCCTGTTGCTCCAGAGTATCCTCCACTTCCTGTTGTTCCTACGTGTCCTCCAACTCCCGCAGATCCTGAATATCCTCCAGTTCCTGCTCCTCCTGAATATCCTCCACTTCCTGTTGCTCCCGAATATCCTCCACTACCTGTTGTACCTTTGTATCCCCCGCTTCCTGTATAACCAACACCAGCTGCTCCAGAGAATCCCGAGTGCCCCGAGTATCCTCCAGTCCCCGCAGATCCTGTATACCCAACACCAGCCGTGGTTCCTGTATACACTCCTCCTTGGCCATCATGAGGCAATGCACCGGTGTAGTATCCGCCAGTACTTTGAGTACTGCCTCTGTTATCGTAGACTGTGCTTGCGTATTCGCCACCTGAGTATCCTGGAACCAACCACGGCCACTCGCAGACCAATTTGTGCTCGTCGAAGATCAGTCCGTATGGACAACGGAACTCGTATGCCATCATCTCGGGGCCTCCTAGAATGACAATGTTTAATAAATTAAGCGTCGAACTTGATTGGTGCAGCTTCGATGATTTAGTTAATGACAGATTTAAGAACCTAGGTCCATGCAAGCGAAGAACCAGCGAGGATTCTGCGGGTCCGCATAGTATCCTGGTGTGGAAGGACACTCGAACCTTACGCGAGTTGTGGGAGCTATCTCGCTGCTTCCTGGGCATGGAGATCCTTGAGGTAGTGATCCTGGCCAGACGCAAACTTCTGTGCGCTCGTCGAAGGACAGTCCTGCTGGACAGTCGAACTCGAAGACTGAGTAGTCTTCCACCTCTTGGTTGAATTTGACGCATCGGTAAAATCTGCGGACAAATTTGTTGTTATTAATTTTATATACAGGATTGTATCACAGAATTTTAATGTGTTATATGATGATGATACTAATGAGAAGAATCTTGATGCAGAAAAAAAGATTGTCTACATTGTTTGCATAATGTACAAAAATTCAGTCTGGTGGTGATGTAGTCGTCATTATATTTATTGAAAGAATTCCCAAGTACCTGTTGCAACTTTTCGGATGAACGAAGTAGCCCTGTCTCGAGCAGGTGAATTCAGTCTGAGTGTTTTCTCGAACTGCTCGTATGTGTCCTTCTGTGTCCACCACGCGGACCACGCGGAATTCGGATGACTTAACTTTGGTTGGATAAGTTAATTGAATTTGCTGCAAATTAAAAGAGTTCTTCATACTACCAGCACGTAATTACCGAGGAAGAAGTTGTTCCCGACTTTCTAGGTGTTTTAGAATGCGAAGTACGAAGTATGAAGTAAAAGTATCTTCATACATATTCATTAAGATCTAGATTAATAGAGTTTGTTAATTAGAGTTTATCAAAGTTGGGAACGAGAACGTGTTGCCACCTAACGAGACGTTCACCAGGCTTATGGCTCTGGCGAATGATATTGTACCGGCAAAGATTTTACTTTTCAAATAAAAATATAATAATAAAAATATAATACAATGGCAGTACGAGCATAAAGTGTAATCGAATTATAATTGAAATAATATCTCAGAGAAGTGACATCTTTTTAAAACGAATGGGAGTCTCTTCTGCTATAATACTGTCTTCCAATAAAGAGGAAATCGTAGTTAACGACTGATAGTTTTCAAACGAGCTTTATCGTCTTTATAAAAATTTTTATTTACATGCAAATCGTCTTCCAGAGAGCTTAAGACAGCAGCCCTCGACTTCCTCTTGAAGTCAGTGAACGAATGATGGATTTCGTGGGTTAGAGGTTTCCCGCAGTCCGTTTGGAAGTCGTTTTCGATATTGTGTATGGCGAGTCCTGGCAATTCGCGGAGCAGCACGTATTTTCCCTGAAAAATGAATTAACTTGCGTTACTTCGGCAAAAATAAAAGGATCATAAAATATGAACAAAGCAGAATCCGCCGAACCTTAATAGTAATCGAAATTTTGTCTTCGTGAGCGATCCACGTCTTATTCTTGAAAGCATAAGGTGCTGTGAGGTCTTCGTCTCGCTCTACTGTCCACTCGCCATTGCTCATCGAATTGCATAACTTGAAACGAAAATTCAGAACAGTTACAACATGTCCATAATA
>CM052154.1:6204169-6215647 GCA_028455555.1 Augochlorella aurata
TTGTTGAAAGTAGAACTATTAGTTTGAGTCGTAAGAATCAATTTCATATGCACAAAATGCACTTTGTCACATAAAATGGAGATACTATAAGCCAGAAAAATAATTTTACATTTACAGTTAAAATGGTTGATAATATTATATTCAACAACGTAAGAGAAATATTTTATTGATTGCGAGGAAAGAAAAAAATGTATCGATTTCCGACCCGAATCGTTAGGTAATAGTATGTAGGTTAATAGTGCATCCTGTAACGATCACACGTTGTCGGTCCACTCAAGAGTACACGTAATATCTGTATCATTTGCTGTATCTTCCCGTGGTTCAATTACTCGTTGGGACAGCTCCATTTACGAACTGGCATAACTCCGGCTTATTATAAATCGTCGCCGGGCGCAGTCCGTTTGGAACGGTTTTACGTAATCGATTCGTGATCCACCTTCGAACGCAGCCCGCTCTTTTTTCGCGTTTCAATACCAGAGGAGCTGGTAGCACCCGGGCAACCAGCTTCGTAGGATCGTGTTCTGCTCGTACTTTCTCCAGAATTGCGTCACACGTGCGCCACGACACCCCATTTCTACAGCTGCGGGATGGTTTCAGCGGTGTCGTGAGCACAAGCATAAATTTCACGGCTACGTTCTCGCCATCCGAATTATGGAGCGAATAGGGGACTACGCGAGCATGAAAATCCTTGGTGTCACTTGTCCGTCTCCTTAGAGAATATTCTATTCGACGAGATTTTTCAAACAGATCACTTACAGTCAACTACAAAAATATTCGCTCGCTTTCCAAACTTTGTGAACTTTAAACATTCGATCCCTTTGTCTACTTAATAGTGTGTAAAAACATTTTTGAAGAAACTGAAATTGGTTAGAATGTTAGAAAAAGGTAGGACACTGATATTTTTCAATTTCGTTATATTAAATTTTTGTATTAAATATTATTTTGTATGATGTGTTTCGACAACCGCATTCTCCGATCATATGCAGAGTTTAAAATGAATTGAAAGGACAATGACATGATTCAATAATATACTGTGTGCATGTTTAATACGCTATACTAAATGTGTAAAAATATCTGTAGAATATTGTCTATAGTGTTGCTTCCTAATTGACCACTTTCACTAACATAGTTCAGGAAACTCAGCAAAGCGATCTATACCTTGAAACTCGCTAATTTGATCACGCAGAGATTTAATCTAGCATTTATAAACGCAAGAACAAAGTGACATAAAGAGTCTTGAACGTGGTTTCGCCGTATCGATTGCTACAACATAGGACGTCTCATAGGACGTTCGACTTTTAACCTTCTACAGAAATACAATCTTGTCCAGGCCGCTTGAAAACGAAAGTCGATAAAACGGTAAAAAATTGACTCGATCAGCTTCAGTCGTACGACACATTCAAATACAAAAAAAGAATCGAGTAAAATATTACTGTCTTTGCAGGAAGAATTTAATGCTGTCAAGATAAGCCCGTGGTTCGCGAGCGTCCCCTCGAAACGACCGGACACCGCGTTTCATCTCGCGCGTCATATTTCAAAGCGATCGGTGGCCCGATGCGATCTATCACGAGCAATTCTTTCATCATGATGCGGCTTTTTCTTCGCGCGATCAGTTTCAATTCTGACTTCTTTTATAAATCACCGGCCCGCCGGGCATTGCGTGAAAGACACGCGTGTGGGAAGCACACGCTCCCGCGCACTTAATTGACGTCAGTCCCGACGTTGGTCCGGCTTCGGGTCCGGCTTCGGGTCCGGCATAAAGGAAATGAAAATAAAATAAAGCAACGCGGAAAGAGTCCAGTTTTCAATGAGCGAGATAGGCAGGAAAGAAAGTTGGCTCGCGTCGGCCGTCGCCTTTGCTCCGCTTAGAAAGAACGAACGTCCTGGAGCGAGATTGAACTTGCGGCGCGCCGGCCAGAATGACACACTGCTGTGTCCGGTTGATCTATCGGGGGAGAATCCCTCCTCGACTTTCCAGAGATCCGGCGGGGACAAGTAATTGATAATGTAATCATCCTGGAACAACGGTTGTTATATAAGCAACCGGCCGACGCGTAACCGCGCTTAGTTCCTTCCTGGCGGTCGCCACCCTTATGCTAACGTCTTTTTAGAGAGGAACTCGTTCGATTGGGGCTGTGCTTGTTTTTGTCACTTGTTACACGCGGCGCGCGACCGTTCTGTTAATTCGCATTCCATTGACTGCTATGGGAACGTCGGTTTCATTCAACTTCCTCTACCGCGTCAGATTAGCTTGGTTACGCATAATTAGATCTTTGTACAGGGTGTCATGTAACTGGTGCTACAGCCAGATAGGGGCGGATTCCACGTCAGAAAATAAGTCAATGTTTTTCCTTGAAGACTTCGTGCTGGAGGAAATCTGTTTCAAAAATCTGCTGGGCACACTCGATCAAATGGTACAAATGTTCTAAATAAGAAGGTTTATTTTAGCAATATCCTGGTATCATAAGATTCTATTATCTAAAAATTTAATTCAAGTTCTCTAATAGGTGATGATACAATGCTGGGATATTAACTATTAACTTGCTATTGCATACTGTTATTGAACTTCCCATATTCTATAGTTTAAAGCGTTAAAGAAAAAGAGATAACGCAACATTTCTTTAATAAAAATGTATTTTCTGTCAAATTAACTCTTTAGAATTTAACAACGTGTCACTTCCGTTATAAAGATTTCGAACATAATCTACTAAAAATGAATGCAGTTCCTTTAATTCGGAATAAAATTGAATTATCAAAGAAAAGAATAGCATGTGCTAAACATAAATCTTCTTTTTCGTCTAGATATTTATTAGCGACAAAGGTCAACAGTTCGTGTGAAATTATTCAACGTTACATTTTTATAATATGACACCGGGAGAATCAAATTGTTCGCAGCAGTTCGCAATTCCTAAACTAAAAATTATAAATGAAATTCTGATGATCGAATTCACTTTCTACAGTGTTTCCTATTCCAATTACGTGGACGCGCTATAAACCCGCATATTTTCCACCTGAAAGCATCGAATCGTCGCAAACAACATCGTTAAAATTGCAACGAAAATCAAGGTTTGCGCGGACCCAAACGACTCTGTCTGTCCAAAGGGGTGAAGGCCAAGAGTGTCAATTAGCGGCGATTCTGAAGCTCGAGGAAGTGCGGCGAAACTCGTACAATCGTTTCGCAAACTGTTAAAACACGTGTTGATCCGCAACGCAACCTGTATTGCGAACTCACGCTCTATCCGGACCAGTATTGCGAACTTACGCGCAACCAACACGTAGGCAGCGGCTACAAGCCGCTTACAAATCAATGTATCAGCTGAGACACCCGGCGAGTTCGCTGGCCTTATCCGTAAACTTGTCCAAAGTCTAGTGCAAACGGTGTTGTGAATCATTCCATAGTAAGTCACGCGTGTCTCTTCGCGAACCGATCGTCTAGGAATCCGGCTCCTACTTTTCCACGCCATCGCGGTCTCCACCCCGAAGCGAAGACTGACGAAACAATGCACGGCTTGATTTCAATTTACATTCTACTTGGAGATTTTCTATGATTTTTTACTGTGATTTCAATAATTTGCGGTATTTAATCAACCGTATTATCGTTTCTTTTACGGCTACGTTGTTTTTAGTAGACTATCTATGAAATGGATGAAATATGAAAAATATTATTCGACAGGTTTGCAAATTAGAAATTAGAAATTTACAGTTCCTAAAATTTTCTGTGTAAGCTACTTGCAAACTTCTATATCAATTTATTGCAGTTTTATTTGTTCTTTGGATAGATTTTAATCTAGCATTTAGTGAATGATAGAAAATAATAGGACATAACATATGCAATATATAGTATATATTGCATAGTATATATACACCATACATTCTATAGTGTATACTATATGTGCTAAAAAGCTTCGAATATTTACAGTTTGTTGTTAACACATTACCTATTGACAATGATATAATAATTTTTAAGTACTTGCAACTGGCACCTATTTACCTTTTTATAATATAATTGGGCAATGACAATTTCAATCATGTAGGTACCAAAAAAGAACACCAAAGTAACGTAGATAATTTTTAGATTATTACGTGAATAAACATTTTTGAGATTCCCCTTAGTATAACACAATAATTGTCTATTAATAAACGTCTATTAATAGACAAAGATAAAGTGTTAAGATAGCCTATAGCAGTCCTCTATCGTTGAGCGTTGTTGTATTAAATTCATTCTAGAAACTCTTCTGCTTAATTCCGAACCTTATCAGAGAGCGAAGAATAAAACTAAAATAATTAAGTACACGGAGGTTTAATGGAATAATTTATACCCACGGGGGCTAATTAATCAAACGGTCCACTGGAAACGGTACACAGCAAGATTCGTGCATTTGCATAATTCATGAGGCATATATACAAGTAGCGTATCGATTATTTCACAGGGTGGAGGAGTCACTGAGAAACAATGGCTGCGGGAAATTGGTGAAAGCGGGTAACGAATTGCGTGGATATTTGTGAGCACTTTACGGGAAGAATGTTGAACTTATTTATGGGGACCATTGTTCCTTAGTTGCTTCGAGTACCGTTTTGGAAAAAGTTTAATGGACTCTGTCGTATGCTGCAAGAAACGACCTAAAGTGTGGACTTTCTGAGACATTTAATCTTTACAAAGAACAAGAACTTTATCAACTTTTGCAATATTCTTTTTTTTGCAATATTATATAAGTAATTGATTAAGATTGCACATATGCAACCAAATCGAAATTTAATATTATTTATCAAATTTTTAATAGTAAATTAATGGTATCATCCCCGTTTAAAATCAATTAACGTAATAATAAAAATGTGTTAATCGACTAATCTACTAAATCTATCAATCTACTAATGGCTTTTTAAATAGAAAATTAATTTTTATTAGATTCTTAATAAAAATTTAATTAGGAAATTTAAACTCAAGATCTAATAAAACTTAAATTTCTATTAAAAATCCACTACGGTTGAAATTTATAATGATTTTGAATCGTCTAGATAGTTCTCAATTTTCCAGTAAGATTTGAATAAATTTTGTTTTCTGAGGAAACGTGTGTCTCTCTTTTCATAGCAATATTTCAATAAAAATGTCTGTGTCGATGAGAGAACGAAGTACGAACGTTGGATCAAATAGATCATTAGGTTACGATCTGCATTTCCCTGATCCAGTGCGGTACACTTGATCGTCATGCATCGACTATCACCACGGTCAGTCTGCACGCTTCGCAGAGCAAGAGCATGTGATCCAGGTGTCTTAACCAATAGACACCTCAGCCGCGTTTAGTCTACTTCGGACAGTACGCCAATTCCTGGAACAATTTCAGATTTACTTTACATCTCCGTTCTACGAAATAATAAAAATCGAGCAAGCGACCACCGCGGTGGACAAACCGCATAATCTGCACCGTCATCTCGCCATGAGTTTATTCAGCCGAGGTGATACGGTGATCTCGCTTCTGCTGTCAGCATTAAAAATGTTTGCTCTTCGGTGTCTTTGGGCTAATGTGTTCCTCACGGTGAAATTTCATCCATCTAATTCTTTTACGCAAGATCTTCAGTTCCTTCTTGTTTGTGTCGGAAAATGCAGTTCCTTCGGCTGTTTGTATCGATGAAAGACAATCCGCTGATTTCTAGCTTGCACCGCAATTTGGCGAAGTATTGTTCTCGTGCTTTTCAGTCGAGCGTTGCACGCGTAGAAACAATGTTAGAGAAACATTCTCGTAGAAACAATTTTGGAGGAACATTTTCATAAAAATAATTTTAAGGGTACATTTTCATAAAAATAATTTTAGGGGAACATTTTCATAAAATTAATCTTAAAGAAACTTTTTAATATAAATAATTTTAGGGAAACATTTTTATTGAAACAATTTTGGAGGAACGCTTTCATAAAAATAATTTTAGAGGAACATTTTCATAAAATCAACCTTAAAGAAACCTTTTTAATATAAATAATTTTAGGGAAATGCTTTTATAAAAATAATTTTAGAGGAACATATTTATAGAAATAGGGGAGCATTTACATAAAAACGTTTTAGAGAAATACCTTTGCAGAAACAATAGTAGAGGGACGTTTTGATAGAATCAATTTCAGAGGAACATTTTAATAGAAATAATTTGTTAATGACAATTTTGGAGGAACATTTTAACAGGAACAATTTAATGAAAGCAGTCGTAGAGAAACGTTTCGTCGGAAACAATTTGAGAGACGCATTATAATGGAAACAGTTTTAGAAGAACATTCTTATAAGAGCAAATCAGAGTCGACAGAAATAAGATCGTAGACAACAGTGGTGGCTGGAATAGTTTAGGGCCGCGTCGACAAGAACGAGCCGGTGGTAGCAATTTCCTAGAGTAGCTTTCCAGATTACATAAAAATAATCCACGTCGCTGGCGCAGAAAGTTGTTTATCACTCCTAGGTGCGCTAAAATTAGTGTTGCTTAAACGGTCGTTAATTTCTTGGGCCAAGACACAGTTTCGAGAGGGAACGTTGACACGTTATACGCGTGTACACGTCGATTCTCTTTGTCCCGTTATAACACGAAACTGGCCTAACAGTGCCGTTGGCTACTGAAGCGAAAGTAAAGTTTGCCCTGCAGCGGTTTGCTACGTTCCACCCCCGCCTGTCGGCGTTTCTAGGTTGATTTTCCAACGACAAAAATTTAGACGCTGCCTGGATCCAAATTGGGCACAGAGGAGCACCTGTCACCGGAAATTGTTCAAGCTAATCTAATTAATAAAATAGATTAATAAACACAGTCAGATTGCAAAAATGCGAAGTAAAGAGTTTCACTAACAATTTAAAAAGGTGATGAACCCTCTCGCCCCTGATTGCATATTTCGTCGTAGAAATGCAAGAATTTATTGCTGCAGTGTCTTGGTACTGCAATTGCATCAAATAAAATACAAAAGCAATGTTAATGAAAATGGGATAAGTTCATCTGCATTAATATAACAATGTTTATTACTAGACTGAGGCTTCTTAAGTAAAATTTTATTTTTAATAATTGCTTTATGGAAAGAAGAACAAAGAAAAAATTGATTTTTCAAAATATGCAGACTCTATAAATGCATAAAATTGTGCAATTCGCTCTTGAATTAGCATAAAATATTGAGAAAATGTTTTTATTATGAATGAATGGTGTTTAAATAAATAATTAATAATAATAAATAGATAATAATTAATGATATCTCGAATCTGTTAATTTCAACTGAATCAGTATTCTACGCGAAGGAGTACTTCTTTATACAGGAAACTGTTATTACGTAAATTGCAAGATCGGGGCTGCGGATATAGGTAAATTGGTATCATTGCTCCCCATTTTTCGTGCTTTTAATTACCGTTCGAGTTCAGCGATGCTGCGGGCTACAAATGTAACGAAACAGCCCCGGGTAACAGTCAGTGTATCGCAAAAAAATTGAAGCAATGAAGCGAAATGACGTTTGAAAGGAGAGTGCGTACCATACTTCGAAAATTGCTGGCCCTGTCGCTTACCGAAGCGGGACAGTTATGCTAGTGAAAAATTTGTATGACGGCAGCCATAAAATTATAGGTAACAGACGGTGTCTAGACTCCGTAATAGCTGCGCCTTAGGACCAATTATTTTCTTCTGGCTTGTTCGTAGAAGCGCGAGCAAAAAGTGTCGATTCTTTTTAATTCAGCGCTGAATTATATAATAAAAATGCATTATCTGGATCGAACATTTAAATTTCAAAAGTGAAACGAAATTTAAAAGTGTTCTCCACACTTTCGTCGGTGATGCCTTCAATTCTTCTAGAAAAGTATATTACAATATTCATAATTAATGAGTTTACGAAAATCTATTACGATAAGAATTAATTTTGGAAGATAAACGAATTCGAATTCACAATTTTTGAATGGGAATAACTTTTTTCAAATTGGATCAAATTACTTGAATGTTTTGGAAATGGTAAAGGAGCTAATGACAAACGAAAAAATAAATAATTCATATTTCTAATAAAATATTCATATTAAATTTTTATATTAAATATTGTTTCGTATTAGATAACTTTTTAATATTAAAAACTGCGATGTTCACAAGCTTTAATTTTTTACAACAAGTAACAACGTTAACCAATTTTAATGAAAATTCGTATAAATTACCGAAGTCCATAAAACACATGCTTTAAATTTTCCAGGCTCAGATAAAAAGGTAAAAAAGTACGAGTTCTTCATTTTTTTGTTACTTCAGCCAATTGTTATTTTTAGATAAAATTTTATAGGCACTATCTAGTAAACTATTCCCTCTAGCATCTTAAAAAACACAAGTTGTCTGATAGATCTTTGAAAAAATTGTTCATCGCGTTAATATTAAACGACTTAAAAAGTAGATATACATACAGTTGCACTATAAATGAAGTTTTCTATTAACGTAATTATGTGTTTCATTCTGACAATAGATATTCAGCATTCACTCTCACACCGTAACAAAGTCTCAGACTGAAAGTAAAAAGAAAGACGATCGGATTATTTGATTAACGCAATACCTAGGCAACAATGCGATCAGTGATCGTAGCTCAAAATCTTTTGAATAGCCCGATTCAGCCGAACAATAGATTCGATAGGACGGGTCGATTAGGATTAGTATTTCGGAACTATTGTAGCGGAATGGAAGCTGCGCGCCGCGCGTCAGACTACATGCAAAGCCGGAACGACTCGTCTGGTGATGCAACACTCGCTGGCGCCAGATTTTAAAATGTGTCCTCGTTTCGGTAACCCGATTGATCGCATTGTATCGACATTGTCAAATCGGCAAGGCCGCCTTCTCGGTGAGACCTAACCCAGACCTTCGGCAGATAAGTTGAAACTCGTTTGTCCTCCGCAGGAAAGTTCTACTCTCGTCGCCAGGACGAACCGTGAGAATCGCGGCAACACACTTTTCGCTGCGAAGATCGGCAACGTTCAGAAATTCAATTCGAAGGCTCCTCTTCGCTTCCGGTACCTCGAAACAAGCCAGTCATAATGGCGGACAGCTTCCGTTTCTACTTTTTTAATCGTCGCGTTTCCTTTGATTGTCGAAGGACGCTGCGCGAGCTAATTAAACGCGAGCCGCCGCACTCCCACACGAATAGAAATCGATGTTTATTTCTTTTGTTAATTGCAGGAAGAATGATACGGATTATGCTGGATCCTTGACTCTATAATAGTCTTTTCGTTCAATTATTTATTTCTCTGCTCCGCGTCCTGCACGACAATTCACAGAATTTTACATAATTTAATACGTACTTTTGAAAATAAGATATTTGATTTCATTTGAAGAATGCTGAAAATATTTATGCCATATTTCTCAATATTTTATTTATTTATTATTATCGAGTAGAATACTTTTATTTCACGAAATCATACTGTAAAATATAGTTGTTTTAACGTACATAAAAGATGCACCTTGGTGCATGCTAAGTATTTAAAAAGACAATTTTAAAATGGTTCAAATAGTTATTTAATGTTTTCTTTTTGTTGATTTTATTGTATATTCTACGTTATATTTATTTCAAAAATTGTTTTCTCTCTGTGATGCAAATATTGCAAGTTGGGTTTTCGGAGAAAGTAGTCGGCAACATTAAAGTGAGACACTGTTGCTGGATACATAGCCAACTATTCGCTGAATTTTAATCGTCTAAAATTAACGTCTGTAATTACTCAATACGTCCTTTTTCGATCGTCGTTGACACCCACTTCCATTTGCGGTAAGAACGAAGTTTATTCCCACCCTTGAAACCGCGTATTTCGCAATTTTCTATTGCAAGTAACTGGCCATTCAGCGAAAGTCCTTCGGACGTTGGGAATTCTTCCTATCCATTAATCGTTGGGGAATGATACGGCCGAGCTGTTATTTCGATGACAGGGAACTCTAGAAGGAGAACCGAGGAAACAGTAGGTGCATTATACTTGCTGATGGAAACGACTCGCCAAATAGGGTGTAGAACCATGCTATCTTTCGAATAGATAATACATCTTCACTTCGTAATTAAATAATCCACGATATTAAGCACGACTTTTGAACAAGTAACATTTAAAAAACCAATAGCAAATAAAATACTAAGCAAGTAAAGATTGAAAGAATTTAAGAAATATTGTTAAATTATTTGCAATTCAATGGAATTATTCGAAATAAATTCAATGCAGACAATTTTAATTTTATACAAAGTAACAAATAAGTTTTCCCGTTTAAAATAGCGTTAATCCTTCAGGGACGATTCCTGAAAATAATTTTTCCATTAGTAAATTTGTTTATATTTGAAAGTGACTATTGTACGAGTCACTAGATTCAATTGCATATGTATAAAATGCAGTAATTAATATAGAATACCATAGATCAGAAAACTATTTTGGAGTTAAGAAATGGATTCCAGTGCAAAGGGTCTGCTGTAGCAGTTTATTTGCAGAGCATCGTTGAGTGTTTTCCCTCGTGATCGAGGCGTTTAAAATATATAGATCACGGCAGGATCGAACACGAAAGGACACGTGCGTGAGACAATAAACAGGATCAACGCGGTCGTGTCGAAACGTGGTCCACCTACAACTTCAGTTAATTATGTCAAGGACCCGGCAGAGCCCTCTCTCTGGCCCGTATAATACCCTCTTAACCCTATGTATGTACAAGCGAACCAATGTTATTCGCTTCTCGATTATTCGTTTGATGACAAAGTGTCTACAGGAATCCAGACCGGCGTTCCAACACCAGTAGTCATATTTCGAAGCCTCAAGGTTTTAGAGAGTAACCTTCGACCCTCAACTTCATCTGAAATATGACGAATTTAATCCCTCGACCGTTCGAAACTCATTCTCCGTATCTAGTTTATTATTTAGCACTGGAAACGTTCTCTCGATTGCATTCTTCTATTTCTTTTCAATTCCACGATGGTAGGTCTATTGTAAATACAATTTCAATAGCATTACTTATTTGTTACAACAATAAAATTTATTCAGATTTTACAATTTTTACTATGAAATGTACTTGAATAAAAAAGTTGATTGATTTAAATTTAAAAACTTGATTAAAGAATCCTTAATCAAATTTTAATATTTTTATTATAATATTTACACGAATAAAGGAAAAAGTTGGAAATAATTTATGTTAATTCACCCAATAGGTCCAATATTAATTGAGTATGTTAAAATAGTTTCAGTGATTGATTTGAACAAGTGTATATATTTAAAGAACATTCTGTACCACCCTTTCTTAATTAAGGGCTGAAGCTATACAATTTTAACAAAAATACGATTAATATTGTCTATTATAGACGAAAAGAATAATATTCATTGGTCGAATGCAAAATTGATCGTCGATAATTTTCAAGTCAACGGCGCATAATTTCTCTTGAAAGGATATAGAACGACAGTGCAAGTGATTCAGATTATTGACTTCATCGTACCTGGAACAGAATTCTTCATTGTCCCACGCGTTCCCAGAAAATGATTACACGTCCCTTCACGA
>CM052154.1:6215747-6234089 GCA_028455555.1 Augochlorella aurata
GTATATATTTATTGCGTATGTTATAAGTATTCTATATATTGATACTACATTTTGTTTTTTACTAGTCTTTACAAAAATTTTAATATCTTAGGGCCGCAACTGATCATGTCAATTTACGGCCTGGACCTTTTCGGCCATGACGTCATACGGGGATACGGAGTATGCCATTTACCTTTGAAGACAGGTTACCACGAAAAGAGGTATTAATTTTCATCATATAGAAAATTTAAACTGCAATAATGCAATTTTTCAATAATGTAATTTTATAATTTATAGTTTTCACTGTCTCATATATTATTTACCTATTTCCGTTATAAAATCCTCAAGTTAATAATCCGAGTAACAAAAATAGCGTGAAATTGGTATTGTTTGGTAGCCGTATGCAAATATCCGGACTTTATAGGGTTGCAGTGTACGTACCGGAATCCTCGTCGACGTTGCAACGATTCGCAGCCTGGTTAACCGGTCGAAGACCAGAACTAATTGATCCAGCAATATTAGCCTCAAACGGCGGAAGAGAACGTAAGGCAATATTTGGGACGATTTCACATTGGCTCGTGGTGACGTACTACTGACATTAAATTAATTGACCTCGCGGGGATCCAACGTATTTAGGACAGCCGATACGTCGGCTGTATTAACATGCACATTCCGTACGGCCGGCCAATTGAATTAAACAATTCCGGCTGTCAAAATAGCGAGCACAAATCAATCGATACGTTTCGCGTAGCCTGTTAGGAATCACGCGTACCGGTTCACCAATCATCGACTTTCTTAATGAAACTACAATAGAATTTACATTCTAATTATCTTCGTGGTCTTGACCACTAAAATCTTATTGTTAACATGAAATGATATTAACGACCAATGGAGCACACGATTTTCATTTTTATTGTGATTGTTATTTCTTGAAGTTCCCATTACGTCGTTTAAAATAATTTCTAGAATAAATCTATGAGAAATATAATTATTTTCATGGTAAATTATAGTAGAATTGATAAATTATGGTAGAAAAACAATTACGTTTTGACGTAAAAATAAAATAGACAGTGCTCGGCTAGCTTAATATATTATCATAATTCGAGATGGTCAAAAATTATAAAGTTATTTTGTATTTACTTTATGTATATGTTTTTATATACTCTTACGTATATGTTTGTATATACTTATGTATACGGGATATCATATGCATATACTTTTGTGATTGCAGTGACGCGTATGACGGTAGAGGGTACTGTCACAGTAACGTTCAACGTCGTCATGAAAGATTTCTTCAAGTTGGGCTATAAGAATGGCGAAAAACCGGACAAGTAGCTCAACTTTGCCATAATAAATTATTACACTGTTGACACCAGTATAAAACGACAAAGACACATTGCGCGGATAACTGTGTGTCCTGCTATCACGAGCAAAGACTGATTTCAATGCCTTAACGTAATCAACTAACAGTACAAATTCACACAAATCTGTAAATATAATATACATATATAAATAAAAATAAATTAATTCTATAATAGCATGTATTTTCTAATTTCAATTCTTTTTAACCCTTAGCGAAAATTTTTTGCATTCAAGAACTCTGCTATACAAACTCGTATTGAAATAAAAATCATTATACTGCTGTATGATTTTATAGAAATTAATAAATAGAAGATTTTGTATTTTACATGATGGAAGATAATAATTTCGTAACGCCGTATCGGCGACATCGGAGTTCAAAGGGTTACATTCTTACGTGAACTTTTATTGCGCGCCATTTGCGATTCAATTTTCACGTGTAGTATTTCTTTGTCGACAGTTTCGACTTCGCGTCGAGTCGTTCGTAAAACTTTTTGATATTTTCGACTATATTGTTATGATATTTTGCCCGGCACGGTTGATGAATATCGTCACAGTTACGTACAACGTTCGCAGCGGTTTTATTCCCACGATAAAAACTGATGCGAGATTTCACGAAGTCTGTGGAAAAAAGCATTCCATCGGAAAGTTTCCCGGTGCATATACAGGCTCGGCGAAATAAATGTTCCGAGGTTCCCGTTTGGCACAGAATCCCGATCGCCTCGGACAGTGGATGGAATCTTTTCGCGACTCGGTTTTCTTTTATTCATTCACCGATAGAAACGATACTGGTGCCCGGCGAACGAAATCGTACGGATTATTTCAACAAATCATTTCCGAGGATTCGGTTTCAGCTGCGAACAAAGGAATCCGTCGTGGACACGAGGACGTCGCGTTTACAAATAATTATTGTTCCGTATCGCGTGTACCTCGAATCGATAATGTCTTCTCCGCAAAACATTTCACGGTTCCATAGAGATCTCGCATCAGCAAATTTATTCATCTAACTCTTTTATACTACTTTCTGTATTTTAAGAATTTTATATAAAAATGAGAGCGACGTAAAAATTAATTACAAGATATATATACAATTTTTAGGGTTAATTCTAAGTGAAACTGATAAAATGATTTAAATTTTGAATATTGTAGAAATTAACGTTTTTTTAGGAAGGATTTTAGCAAATATTTTAATTTATGATTACAGATATGAAAGAGATATGTTTGTGAAGAATTTATTAAATAAACCATTGAAAGTATAATAAATATATGCTGGATATTTTTATAGTAAATCTAGTGTTAACACTCCATTTTAACATTACGTTTGATCTTTTAAAATTGCTGAAATTAAGAGAGCACCGTCACAGGAAATTGTTGAATATGTTTCATTAATAATTAATACACAAAATTAATATGACAAAAATGGCGAGAAGTAACTCTTATTAATTCTTCGAGCTTGGTAGGTTTATTGTTAATACAGCACGTCGAATCATACGAAAGTATCCTAAAGCGCATCTTCTATGCACTCAATGCACTCTGAAGTTCGACTGTTTTCCAGCACGATCTTTGTTTCAAGGAGACTGAAACACCGGTCTCCACTCGAAGGAGGAAGAAATGAAAAATTCAACTGGTATTATGCTTAAGGCCTCCAGCATCTTATATTAAAAAATTTCCGTGTAAGCCGTACAGATTTTATGACACCATTTGTATCAACTGTTCCCGGTAATCTCCAATTTCCTACACAGCCATCGCGACTACGGCGAATGCTGGCCGAGCAGTTTCGTATTTTAGGAGGAAATAGTTACATTAAAAGATGTTGTGGGCTTACAATAACCTCGTTCGATATTGAAATTTTTAAGGCCAATATATATTGGTCGTAACGTGAACCTAATTCTGGTAACCTTCTTCTAGCCTGAATTCATTTCCCGCAATAATTAATCGTACTACTAGGACATTACCATATTGTAGTGAAAATGTAAATCCTTTGCTTAGTAGTAGGAAATATTTATTAACGTACTAACAATGCCATACCAATAGGATTACATTTTAGAAATTTGAGATATATTATTCTGTATTATAAAACTTGGGGTGTAAAATGAATTATACACGAAGATAAATTAATTAAATTTATCATTATTAGTATTATTTACAATATTATTAGTATTATTATTATTAAAGTATTGTTACATATATTTTAAAGTTATGCAAAATGCTGTGCATGGTTTGGTCAAAGAAAAGGTAAATATTTATTTACATAGTTAGCAAAAGTATCAGAGTTATATTTTACAATTCATACAATACATTATTACATTATTTTTAGAATACATTTACAATACATTATTCTGTATTATAAAACTGAGATGAATTAGATAAAGATATATCATTATTAAAACTGTTACTTATATTTTGTGATGCAATTCTGGAATAATGTGAATATCTACAGGGTACTGGCGATGGAACGGTGAATGAGTCGCGTAAATTGAAGTTGTGGTGCCAAAATCGAGATCGTTAAAATCGATTCATCATTATACGGTAGTGTGGAATAAATTAACGGGAATAATTCGGTTCTATTTCTGGTGTGAAGTCATTCCACTAATCCAGGTTTCACTCGAAGGATATCGAAGCGGTTTATGCTTTTCCATCCTAAGGTTAAATTAATTTTGTGCTAAAATTTGAACTAATTGTGAGGTGTGAAAAATTTACTGGAAAGATAACGTTGTATTACAATAATCGTAAAGATATTGAATTATTAAATCAATTACTATACCTATATATTAAAAAATTCGTAATATTATCTCATTACAGCAAACTAAATACACTGACGACACAAATGATTCAAAAAAGTTTAAAACAAAGTTTATCCTAAATTGATTGCATATTAGAAAATGTTTTCTCTGCACTGTACACTCATTGGTAGACTACGGATTTTCATGCAAAATACACGGAAAAATTTCACATAAACATTGACGTTTGAAAATTATTCTAATTCTACAAATTAAAACAATTGCAATCATTTCAATCTTACTATTTCAAACTGTAACTATTCAATTCTTCCATAAACGCACAAAATCCACATTCTACTCATTAGTTACCACTCCAGTATTTCAAAACCCGCAGTACATCATTATCTACGAACGGATTACGCGAGCTATAAAGCTCTCGAAACTCCAGTCATGTGATTATCCATCAGAAAGTGGGAAACTCTCCGACATTCATTCGCGAATGGAACATTGCACTTTTATCGGATGTTACCTAGGACAACCGGAAAGTCGGCGATTTTCGATGGGGAGGTCCGCGCGATTATACAGGGTGACCTAAAAATTCCTAACAATCTGGAAATGGGGGATTCTTGAGGTGATTTGGAATAACCTTGTCCTTTACAAAAATTTTCTCCGAGTCATCGTTAACGAGTTATTAAAGAAAAACGGTGACCAATGAGAAACAGTTCCGCTGATTGGCTCGACCGCCAAACGCCAGCGAAGCCCACGCCTCATTGGTCGCCGTTTTTCGTTAATAACTCGTAAACGAAGCTTTATAGAACATTTGCGCCAAGGGGAAAGTTGCTTCAAATCACCTCAGGAATCCCTCCCTTCTCGATTTCGAGTGACTTTTGAGACACCCTGTGGAATACAATTTCCTAGTACGCGAGTCAAACGAACGTATGCCAAGTTCCAGTGCTATAAGCAGATGCCTGCGAATCGAAAGGTATCTCGCAATTCCACCTCGACCCGTAACTGCGCTATAAAATTCGCGGAACGTCGCTGGAACGCGGCGATCGAACAAAGACAAGTTTAAAAAGCGATATGGAACCGGAAAAGGCGAGGACTGGTAATTTAATGTTCGATGCTTGTCGTCGTCGCGCCGCGGCCGTTCGCCGAGAGAAAAATTGTCAAGGATATTGGTCTCCGGCTTGGATTTGTTCTCGAGCAGACCTCCTCGATTCTTGTTTGACGGAAAGAGGAACGCCGGGAATTAGTTACGTTTTATGTGCCCCCAGAATTAATCGAACAGAACGCTCCGGCGCGAGAAACGCTCGCCGGGAATCGCAATTCGACACGGTCGCTACTTATTACAAAGCGAACGGATCGTGAGACGGCCGTGTGAATTTTCCAATTTCGCTTTATCGCCGGGAATTGCGTTAAATTACAGGCGTCGCAGGCAGCCGGAAAATGGCGACGTTTTCGCACGGTTTCGACCATCGGTCCACGGATTCGCCCGAATATTAGATCGCACGGGATTTAACGGCGGCTCGCGATGCGATTATAGGGCGCGCGAAAATTCTATTACGCTCGGTATTCTGCCTTCCTGTCGCCGCGGAACTTATATCGGATCTAATTTTTTCTTCGTAATTGAAACGCCTTTGAATCGATGCGCGCCAGTGTTTGGCCCGTAGGACGAGAAGCAACAATTGCAACTGCTAGAGCTAACAAGTTTTCCATCGCGAAATACTATGCCCGATAATAAGTATTTAAACACCTTTTGAAACACAATCAGTTTTTTAAAAACAAGATATTTTATTGTTTTTATCATTCTATGTAATAACAAAATTTTAAGAAAAATTATTTTAGTAAACTAGTCACTCTAATATCTGCAATTATTAAAGTCATTTCTAAAAATGAAATACTTTTTAGCCTTACTTTATTGAAAATTAATGTAAAGCATAGTTCAACAATTCGAATTTATTTTACAATATGAGAGTAAAACGCGTTCTTTATAATTCAATATATTGCTCTTTCATAATAATTTAATTATTTCGAATATTTTTCATTTCATATTTGTTTATTGCCATATTGCTTTTTATTTTCTCTCTTTTCTCTCTTCTCCATTTAAACGATTGTTATCAATTTTTCATTTCGTTTTAATAAGTAATTTAAAATGAATGAATGAAAAACTGTTCATCGCGCGTGTCTGTAATAATCGGGTCGAATTGATTCGAAAAATGATATCAGCATAATCAAACGCGTAATTATAGTCGACGATACTTCCGAAGAATTATTGTCTCTGGAGATGTGAACAATGGCTGCGCCGGATTCGTAAAATGTTATACACGTGACACACGTGCCATTTCGATACCGAATTTTAATCAACACGGTGCCGCCCGAGGATTATTTGTATAATTCAATAAAGGCAATGGCACGCCAGATGTCGTATTAAGCAAACGATAATTAAACTTATATGTACAGATTTCATCGGTGTAAGTAATTTGACACACGTTTTGACCGGGCACTGTAATTACACTGCGCTGTAATTGCAAATAATAAATATTTCTCTTATATTCGAACGAAGCACGGTTCGACGAAGCATATTAATACAAATATAAATAATAAACAATTAATTAATATGTAATTAACTTTGTACATATATTCTTGTACGGATGCACGAGTTTAATTAAGGATCAACGATTTTCCGTGGAATTGGTTAACATAATACTATATTTACATAATTTCTGCAACGAAAAGAGCTGCTGCAGGCTACTTTGAACATTAAAGATACATTGAACTATAAGTGAAAATAATTTTTGACTTACTCGGAGTTGTTAAAGAAATTTGCTTCTTGCGAACTTGTAATGAGATGATCGTTAACAATTGTGCAATATTGAAATATTTAATCAAATAATGAAGTTGATTGGAAATACCGAATTATGGCGACATCTACGGCGATACGGTCAAGTTTGTAACCACATAATATACGATTCCTGTTCATAGATGTCACCCTCTGTTCAATCAGATCAGTTCGGTCATAACAGGCGCGGTATCAGAATGCTGTGGTACCATATGGGGTTCCGTATCACATGTTCTGAAATACCGACTAAAAAGCAAAGGGTTTCTCTCACCCTCTACAAAATAGAGACATACTTTATTTAAACAGCGACAAATTAGATCGTCAGAAGATCTTACGAAACATTAATTATTCCAGTTAATAATAAACAAACTTCGACATCCAAGAAATATTAAATTATTATAAAATTCTGCAATATAATTAATATAAAATAGTACATAATAATTTATTGTAAAATATATAACATAATTAACATCTTAACGGCCGCGTCAGTCATGCGAAGATGACGGAATAATTTGCTGAGATCTAAAAATTAATTTCTACGCTAATCGTAATATTATAAATAATATTATTATAACTATATTATTACATAGTTATTATTATTATATTAAATAATATTATGAGTAGGTCCAATTACTGTATATAAAACGTGAGGATGTTGAAGAAGTAACTAATTTTATAAAATTTCTGAGCTTGTGTTGAAATAAAAATTGAATATCATCGAATAACATCGTAAATCGGCAAGAATTTCTTCTGGAAAGAAATTACTTGGATTTCGTTTACTTCTCATCTCGAGCAATTTCCCTAAAGCTTAATCAGCTGTTAATGTTTCAAGCGTAAGCCGTCCATGCATACAGGGATGGTTCCGTTGCAATTTGTCAGAGGTTCGCAAAAGGAAGTGAACAATATAGGAGTCTATTAAAATTTCCTCTTCCATAAAAGACACGTATATCGGTTAGTAGCGACGACGAAGTTCCTTTTACACAGGTACTGACTTACCATCCCTTCTTTATAAAGAGACGGTGTCAATCTTCTTTGTGCGAGCAGAAAGCAAGGATCACGACATTGCTCATCTCCCTTCCGATTTTCATTAAAACATGTTGCTCGATATCATCCTGGAATCTGCCCTCAAATATCTACGTTAATTACTTTGTTGCCAAGAAGTTCCTACAGAAGAAATAAAATTTATGTTCCTTGTATGTCTACATCAGGTTGCAGTTGCCAAATATCGATAATATCTACCTAAATGATGTGAATGCATAAATAACATCATATAAAATTATATTATTATATTTTACAATAAATAGTAGATGTACGCGTGATCAGCTATTTCGAATGGAATGGTTTGAATCGTTAAATTTTAAATGCATTTGTTTCAGATCAACATATTCAGAAAAGCGGTGCTTCAGAGTTGTTCCAGAATTTGAACTGTTAGCTTCAGCGTTCGTATTGTTATGCAGTGTATGCAAATTTTCGATTGGAGACCTGGTGCATAGGATCGACCGATACAAGACGTAAGAGAAAGCAGCTCCCATTTTGCCCGATGGTTTTCGGGTTGTCGAAGTTCGGTGGACAACCATTTTGAATGTAGATGCTCACACAATTTCAGCGCAACCTAAGAAAGTTCAATTCGAATGCCACCGAACGGATACCGACTGCTTCTATGCGTGCAACGAAACTTCTCCCTGTTCGAATGCGGTGGCAACTTTGGAAAACGGACCCGGCTGAAGTAGTGGAGAGGACAGAATCAAAGTTTTTCGCGTCCATCCGATCCGCCATTTTGAGCTCGCGAGTATCGTTGCTGATCGAAGCTGGCGGAAATTTATTCCTGCTGTACAGCGTGCATCAAAATTATTGTAACTCCGAGGAATGAGGTCCCGCCTCCTTTAGGTTTGGCGCCGCGCCTTGAAGGATTGCCCTCCCCCCTCTGAGGGCTTCAACCCTTTGGGATAGGCCCGCCCCCATTTGTATTAACCCCGCTCCCTTTAGGTTTGGACCTCCTTTTGGGTTTGGATCTCCTTTTGGGTTTGGTCCAACCTCTTTTGAGTTTGGCCCCCTTTGGATTGGCCCCTTTTGGGTTTGCTCCGCCCATTTTGGAATTAACTCCGCCCCCTTTATAGCCATTAGAGCCAGAATATTGTTATTTATCATCAACGTTAAAGTAACGACGATTATGGACAATTCTTTTATAATTAAAAATATTGATGAACTTTCCATACGTATTCTTTGATATTTCAATATATATAAATTTTTTGTTTGTTTAATTTTATTATTTAACCTACTTGTTCCATGATATTAAATAGTATAATTAAAATAAAAATTTCACACAAAAATTTTATCATAATTTTTGAATTTTTTGAAACAGGATTTAATATTTTGCTATAAAATAGATTATTATAATTAAAATTTTTCCTGAAATAATGAGGCTTCGTCGTATCATGAGAAATAGGATGATTCATTATTTAGTGAACAGAGAAACAGAACATTTCTGACTCTGATCAAATACATTATTCTTTATTGTAATACACACACGGTTTTTTTTAATTATCCTTATTAACTTCATTCCAACAGTATAATAAAAATATACGTACTAAATATATATTTATATATATATGTATCTGTATCGCTTTCTTTACAATATGTTCTCTCTAACAGTTTTCCATTCTGAATCACCGGTAATGATACGTGATAACGTTTCCTTGAGAACGCACATGATCACGGATAAACAAATAGTGGGGCCGTTGCAAAACGCTTATCGTGTAGTAAATTAACATTAAATTTATACTTATTAAATATCATTTTCGAACTTCACTGCTGGATTAAGTCTTAACCGAAAACTAATATACTTAAATGCATGCTTCCTTCGACTGTTCTCGGAAGCTTAGAAACTTTCCAGATGTTTAAATATTCGTTCAAAAATGATTTCAAACTAAGATATGATTGTCGACGGGCACACGATAAAAACGATGCATCGGCCTAATTGGAGGTTTGTCGCCAGCGTCATTCTCCCCACGAAACGACCGAAAACGTATGCTAGTCTCTTCCTTAGTCGCACTAACACACCGTTTAACAACTAGCATTAAAATTAGAATACTGACGAGTTACACGCAAAATTATACTTTGTGCTCGCTGGTCGTACACGGACGCAGTGTTCACCCTTTGCACCCGAGTGGCGGCTCCGAGGCGCCGCTGGAAATTGTTATATGAAAATAATTTTGACATTGTCAAAGCCGTTTATACCTTTAGTTATATTTAGAAATTGTCGCATGAGTCTGAATTTCGCGCGCATTAAATGCAGGAAGTCGCGTCAAATAGGAATACTGTAGGTCAGAAGAACGATTTTGGATTTAGAGTTAAATTGGCGTCGAGTGCAAAGGGTTATGTTCGATCGAACGACGGAACTCGTTGAGAGCATCGTCCCGATCTATACACGCATCTCGATCCGAATATTCCTCGACTATGCTAAAGAAGTACTCGAACAATAGAACGTACGAAGGGATTCCGAAATTTCTAGGTGGATTATTCGTAGAGTCGACGACTATGGGGCCTCTTATGCTACTATGGCAAACACAGGCGGACGAAGTTTCAGCGATTTCATATTCAGGCGCATCGATACTTCCATAAATTACGGTCTCTGATCGGCTGCTGCATCCAGCGCTTTCCGAACTGGATTCAGTCACAGAATTTAACAGTTTTGTTAATCCTTTTGTTGTTCATTATCCGGTACATGAATCCGAACGTTGTTTCGCGAGACTGTATTTTTGAAAATTTTGTGTAATCGACTTTAATGTGTTTCTATACTTCTGTGTTAAGTAAATATGATTTATTTACTGACTGGTTTTCATATCAACGCAATTTCACATTTGTTGTAAAAATCGGTTGATGTAATTTCAGAAAAATTTCATCTGTTAATCGATGTTATTAAATACAAGAGTGACCTGTGTTTGTTAACTATTTACTTTGCACGAAGATTCACAGTTTGGTCACTATGATATCTAAAAATAGATTGTCAGAAATTAATGTTCAACTAATTCTCGCATGAATGTTTAGTTTAAATAATTTCAACTGTATTGCAATGTATACGTAAATAGTTTCTCTCTTTCAACTAATTTTAGTAGAAATATAATTATGTTACATTATAAAATAAATTTTATTGAACCACAGATCCTTATGCATTCGATGTAAAGACGCCTAAAATATATATAAGTTGATAATGTTTCTACCTTATCTTGGCTACGAAAAATCTGTTCGAAAATATTTTTCCTCGACAAAACTAGATGCAACAATAGGAGTTTACATAAAGATCCGCAGCCTATCGACGATCAATACTTGACACAGCCGACACGATTTTCAGAGACCCTCGGAGCATCTTGTGCACGTTGATTGGGACTCTCCGCGTAATTGACGAAAGTACGACTACCTGTTAATAACACAGACAAGAATTCCGATTCACCGAAGGGACGATCACAATCTGCAGGCACATCGGGGCACAGTAACTTCCTTAAATTATAGATCGATTCGCGTCGAACCGACGCGACGGTGGGTTTTATAAAACGCGCTGCCCTGTTTTTCCGTATAGACTAGATTCGTTGGAAAATACGCGCTGCATTGCCGTCAATAAAACCTGCAACATAAAAGCAAATCAATCGGTCAACTAACAGCACTGGGCAAAATGATAAAAATAATAAAATAATAAAAATAATAAAAATAATAAAATAATAAAATAATAAAATAATAAAATAATAAAATAGTAATTCAGGTAAAAGTTGGCGTAGAGATTACAGCAAAATATGAAGTAACAGACGCGATGCATCATTTGTATGCAATTGCAGCACCGGCTATTATTTAAACAGCTGAAATCTGAGATTTTTATAGTTACGGAAAGAATTGTAACAGTGAATTCGTATCGGTGGAATACGATGATAATTAATCTTCGGTTCGATGGCAAGCTTTTTAGAAATGCATCCGGGTCACCAAGCAGATTTTCATTATCATCATTCCATGATTTTCAATAGACTCTGTGTATGACACTGATCAAGTAAGGCAACTGGAACGTCGCGGATATGCGCGGAATCTATCTAGATCCAATAAATGCTACCAAACCAGTATCAATTCGCGGAATATTCTGTTTATTCCCAGTCACGAGCAGCCTGCAGATTCTATGTACCCGCGGAATCTACGATCTCGATGAATAGATCAAAGTAGAATTTTAATTGACGTGAAATCTGTATGCCTGCATAGGAACCGGAGACAATTCGAGATAGATACCAGTATGCTAATCTAATAATAACGAAGCTGAATGAAATTAGGTATGCTATTTTGCAAATGCAAGTTTATGCTTACTTGCCAAATGCCATAAACTTCTTTTAAATGATAATTTCGAAAGCTCTTTTTACATATTATTAATCTTTAATATTAATCTATGTTGGATTATTCTTTAATATTAAATCTTTGATATTAAACCTTGTTGATCTCCGATTTTAAAAGGATATAATAAAGAGTTAAGTATGACAGTTCTGACTGCTAAATTCCTTATATGTGAACGTGAAAAATAGGTAATTGGTTATGAAGTTAATAAAAAGTTGATTTAAAATTTGGTACAGTGTAAGATTATTAAATGTAACAGAATGGAATAATATTTTACTGTAACATTTTCTACGAATATTTGCAACATTTAATTCTCGAAAATAATCAGAATTTTATGCAAAAGAACTTTATTCCTAAACTGCAACAAATAGGAACACTATAGTAATTCCGTTACTTGTTTAATCGTCTCTGTGAGACGATTATATTTGTTAATAACATATAAACAGTCTTAAATTTGTTGAACACAGTATTGTTTCTAATTTTTATCACAAACGCATAAAATCAGCAGTATAGCGATAAGAGTAATTTTGTCTGACATTTTTTATCCACATTGAATTTTCGAAAAGATTCAATTTCTGCGAAGCTGTTGAAGAAAATTCATGTTTCTAAAAACGTCCAGAGGTGATTAATTGTAATTGTAAAAGTGTGATTGTTTCTTGGTACCTGCTACTGTCCATATTCCGGGCTATCCAACTTGGACGCGTTGTACTGCAACCGCGGGAAAACGCTAAGGATCTCGAAGACCACTCCGTTCGTCCAACCGAAACCCGTCTGAACGTTGTATTCGCCGCCGCCGCCTCCTCGGCCAGGCATAATTGCGTCGTACTGTAATTAAAAGAGTAATTAAAGTAAGTAATCACGCGTTCTTGTTTCAAAGCGGCCGCCCCGGAGAAGTAATTAACTCACGCGGCGATCGTCAGGATCGCCCAATGTTAACTTCTGCTGTGGACGCCGCGGGTGGACGCCTTACACAAACACCTAATTATGCAACGCGCGACAGGAGGAATGACAGAGGAGGGAGGGGGAGAGAGAGGGAGGGAAAAAGAGAGGAACAGCAGCATAGGCTTGGAGATCGAACGAAGCACTCGGTTTTGAAAAATGTTGCACTGCTAAATTGTTCTCCCAATGCGCTCGAATTCATCGAAGTGACCAAGTTGTTCGACTCTAGGGTGGCCGAGTAATTATAGTACTGGTCGAAAAGTGCTATTATAGCTTTAAAAGCTCCAAAGAAAAATTTCATTCCGTTAAATTGGATTTTACGAAACAGTATTGCGAATTTTATTCAGTGGTATTATTCTTCAATAAAATATTGTAAGCATATTATTAATAATACAATACCATTACTAATATTAATAATATAATACCAGTAATAACATTAATAATATAATACCAGTAATAACATTAATAATATAAAACTATTAATAGTATTAATAATAGTATCAAGAATATATGTAAGAATATACATGTAAGAATATATGAAGAAGAATATTGCTATTAATAAGTATTAACAGTAATACAGTAACGTGTAATATTCTGTAGTATAATATACACGACTCATTGTTTTACAAAGAAGTAAAGTGTTTTACGTAATTTGTTGCAATCTCGGCAGTGACTCTGTTTATAATCACGTGGTGGTCCTCGTCATTTTATTTTAATTACTCGAAATTGTCTATGGTCAAATACAATTCTGTCGATATCAACTCCAGGAATTTTCTAGGACAAAAGACAAGCACGAGAAGGTGCATTGTCGGTTCAGTTCAGTTCACAAGGATTTATTGAGAGAGTCGGAATTTTTAATATAGCTCACAACAGACAATAGTCTTATTTATTTATTTGTCCTCGCAGAGAAATCTACTTTCTTTTCTTCAAATCGAAATTGAACAATCTTGTTCGCGTAGAGAATCAAACGCGGTGGTAAGCGTCACTTATAAATTCATTATCCTACGCCGAGCATTATTTGCATCTCTTTGCATTGGTTCTCTCGTACAAAAGCAAATGAATGCTTTTAATTAACAGCAGTCGGTGCTGGCAGCGACGAGACTGAATTAAGATGCAAATCTGCTGTTCAACATGGTGCAGTACTTATGCGTGTCTTGGGCAGAGATCACACATCGTAAATCTCATTGCGACGAAACAATTCTGTACATTTGTCTGTGACGTCGATGACTTTGCTATGATACTCTTCTATAAAGGAATTTCATTCGAACTGCATTTCCGTGGGAAGATGCGCTTCGTAGTGAGAACAATATTGTTATTTAATAACTCCTAAACTAATTCATTACCGATGTAAGGCACTTAATACTTTTTTAAAAAACATGTGGAGATCTATTGATGACAAAAATTTTAACTTTATTACAAGTTTAAATAATCCTAATTTTTTACTCAATCATCTCGATCTTTTATCCATTAACGATAAACTAAAATTGTTCAACCAGCTTGAATCGCTTTACATAATAATTATACTTTCATTATATTAGTCTTTGTATATTAATTGTAGTTTCATTATATTGTATTTTATATATTAATTATACTTGATGTATTAACTATACTGTATATAGTCAGTAATTGAGCTTTTCATTTAATAATAAAAATTAAAATTATTTGAACTCTTTTCACTAAAACTGTATCTTTCACATCGATTGACAGATCCTCGTATGCTTTTTAAAAAGTATTAGTGCTACCAGATCGAAAATGAATTAATTTAGCAGTTATTGGTTTGGCCCAAATTCCCACATAGGATCGAGCACTATGGCGTCGCGATAATTGATAATTCATAAAGCCTTCCTGGCTAGTAAAGTTATCAGTCGTCGGAGCAATCCTCAATTTCGTTCCCCCAGCACGATATTTTCCGGCGAGCCGAATATTTCACTGAAATGGTATCGATAAAACGATTTTTAATTTCCTATTGGCCTCGGCGGCGGCTTAAATCTCACGTGATGACCACCATCTTTCACTCTACATAGGTATTGTCGGATGGAGTCGGTTATCGATTGGCATAAATCCTCGACATGTGAAATACTTCGCACTTTTCTTTTCCACAGCGCTCTGCTCTAGAAGACAACAAAGACTGGCGGCGATGAGGCGCTTCACTTGTTAACCGCGACGCTTAAATTATCATTGATTATGCGTCTGCCCCTTCGACGGGGAAACGGTTTCACGAGAACGTGTCTTGATCCCTGCTGTGAGGATCAATTTTTCTCGTGGCGTCATTATTTTTCAGAGCAGAGAAAATTTACTCCTATTAAAATTTATTATGGACACTAATAATTTACTGTCAGACCTGAATAAAAATACCTTAGCTTAGAAATACAAATATTTGCAAATAATATAACTCTCAATCATGTACTTATCTCGATTTTTAATATTAATTATAATCTGTAATAGATATCTTTATGTATGGTTAATCCTAAGCCACGCGAACATAAATAATCTTAGAAAATAATTATTTAATTAATAAAAGAAAAAGAGACGAAAATATTGCAGTCGAACTAATATTGACGGACTATGTACTTATTTCGGTAAAAATTGTCCTCATAATCAAGTGATGAATGCAGTTTTCTTATTTTTCTTTTTAGCATATATCGACGTAATTTCCGTCGATTTTTATTTTCTTCTTACAGCATGCACGAGCCAGGACGTATTCTAATTGGAAACGGAAGCCACGGTGACACGGTAAAATACACATTTGAATTTTAAATCGCTCATGTAAGCGAGAATCTATTTAGTTCGATGCCTGGGGCGCCGAATTAAAGCCGTGAAAGGTGCAGTTGCATCGCTTATTTATGCAACTCCCAGCTGACAGATACTGAACGTTTCGTTGGGTCCACCTGGAAATGGTTCATCGAGTTTCGAGCGTGCTAAGGTAAACGGTTTCAAATGACTGGCACGTCAGCGTTTGCAATAAATTAATTTTATCCGGGTGACGTTCTATGTTTATAAAACACTCTTGACCCTTTGCTGGTCTCAGAAGTCGGTACACAGGGTGTCTCGTTAAACTAGAACCATTTAAATATTTTCTTCGAATCCGATTGCATAAATAATATTTCGCATGCAACTGGAATATTGTCGAAGCGTAACAATTACATTCGATACATTATACAGATACTGGAGACCATGATCTCTCAACGCGTTTAAATGCCAGCTAGAATTCTCGCGGGAAACAATATACATATATGTATATGCGAGGAGGCATCGGTGATCTTCGAGGCTCCGGGAAAGCTATTCTGGAACAACAATGTCGTCTGTAGCGTATTGGTACTTCGATACGATTTGAATTGCATGGAAAAAGCTGTTTGAGACACACTATAGGGCGAGCAGCTTCGGCACTGTTACATATTTCATCAAGACAACGTTGGATCACAGGTTGCATTAAACACGCAAAGGGAACTTAAAAGACTTTACTGTGGAAATTCTTGGTGTTATCAAGCATGACGCTGTCAAGCTACCGTTACGCTTACCGATTAAAAATTCATTTGACTGCAAAAGTGATGTAAATAGCGTAATACAATCTTCTTGCAACGATTAACATTCTGCGAATAACGTTTTAAAAATTACAGGGCACTTGGGAGGCTACGAATGAAGTTCTGTATTAAACAAAACTAACGAATTAATAAGCAACAATTGTTCAATGTTATCCCCGTAACGTTGTATTATTCTTATAAATTTTTTAAATAATATAGCGATTGTTCTGACAATCAAATTATAATTATGTCACAGAAGGTTTCGACGAATCTGAAAATCCGTCGGCCCCGAGTGACACCGAATATGTATACCTCGCGTGTCTGTTCATTGTTTACCGCTTCCACTTATCGTTACGATTAACTATCGGATGGCAGAATGCCAGGCTGCCAAACAAAAACCAGAGCTAGGTCACTCGTGAGCAATGCTCGTTATCTATGCATTGGAAATTGATCGAATTCGCCATATTGCAGTTTAGTAAACCAAACTTCATTCTCCGGTCAATGTTTGTCGGAGTTATTAAACTTTGAACGGGACGAAATTTTTACAGGAATAACAAGGGACGCAACGAAAGTATGATTTCAAAGTTAATTGCAGTTATTGGAGGTTTCCGAATTTTCTCGTTTCGACTTCCAAAAAGTCATTCTCAAAAATAACAATTTAAACAGAGGATGAGATTGAACGCAAACAGAATTTATAGATAACGCAATCGCTCATCCCTTCTAACCTTTGAGAAATAATTTAAAAACGTGGCAGCTTAAACAAACTATCCTACGTAACGAAAGTATAATTTTAAGAACAATTTTTCTAAATGTCAATTGCAACAAAATTTGCAAAATAAAAATAAAATTTTGCTTTCTCTAATTAAGGCTTTTAAGTCTGAAGTTCTAAAATTCGAAAAATATTTTTCAGAAATGATTAACCAGAGTATTGTATAAAACGCATACCAAAGCAAAAACCGAAAAGCGAACTTATGCGAAACCAGAATCTCGAAGCAAATTCCGCTTATTTTCCCACGGAGAGCCCCATGGAGCCGCGACGACAATGCTCCGCAGTACAAATACCGGAGGCAATGGGTTTCGAAGGGAATAATAACTTTCAATTTCGCGGGCGACGAGTATGGAAATCCTTATGAGGAAGCACCCTCGAGGAACAAAAAGCATCGTGAAACACAAGATCGGCGGCTGTCTTCGCGGAAGAAAAGGGTTGCAGAAGGCGGTGGGAAAGATCCGGGAAAACAGAGAGTCCGTGCTGATATTTTCCGAGCGTAAGCTCCTCGCGCGAGGCAGCTTCATAAATTTTCTTTTTCGTCGCCGTGTCGCGGCCGGGATGAAGTATGAAACTCCCACACCTTCGTTCAAGTGTCTCCGCGCCGCTGCCATAAAACCGGGCCGTATAAGAAACGTAAACGAAGCCGGATCGAGAGGTTTCGACTGCGCTGAAAATTCATAGACGCCCTAGAAATGGCGGCCAGTGATTCGTTCGGCCCCGAATCGGCTCCCCTGTCCATGGGGGAATATTTAACGGGGATCCAAGGTATCCATCTTGCCGCCCTTTTCACCCCCGTCCGGACACGCGTCAGTCAACCTAAAGCCTCGTTCACACTCGGAAATAAAACTTACT
>CM052154.1:6240850-6251000 GCA_028455555.1 Augochlorella aurata
TTTTCATTTTGGTTCGCCTGAGACATTTCTGTGTAGGTCATGTATTTTATCATCGTCGACATTATCTTTCATGGGTGATTAATTTTAAGTACTCGAATTTAGATTGCAAATGAACGTCGTTGTTTACACCGTGAATCACAAGAGCCTGTCAGTCAAATTAGTTATCACAATTCTGTGTTTGATAAGATATTCAAAGGTGATTCATTATGGATTGCAGCTGATTCACATTTGGATTAGACTTCGGCCCGAACCATCCGCGATTATAGAAATATTGAACCGAAATTTGTACTCGAAAATTTCCATCGCTCTTGTCTCCCTAGAGCCTTCGAAGCGATTTACACAAATCACAAGAGAGGCAATAAAGATTTTTAAAATTTGTCAAGATTAAGAAACATACAGAAATGACTGATTCAAAAGATACTTGTGACTCCTCAAATCGCTCACAATCGTTACGAATTATTGAACTAACTCGCAAACGATTGTCTTGACAAAACATTCTAAAATAACAGTAATAAGCAGACTGTGGATCTGTATGCATTCACTGCATTTTCAGATTTTCAAAATGCAAGAAAACGCTGAAATTAACAATGTTTAATCGCATTTCTATTTTCTTTTTGCGATGAGTCGACTACAGATTTTACGCACTTTTGAGAAAAATCAAATTCTAAAGACACGAGAAGAATTTGAGAACATTTTTATATTTAGCAGAACTTATTAAAACAATTAAAACAGATAGGATATTTCCTTCGCTTCTTATAATGAACTTAAACAATTCTATTTAGCACAAAACCCCGCAGTCTACTAGCGATTAATTTATTCATTCATTTTCGTAAACCGCCCTATGAAAATGACAATTCGCAAAAAGATTCCCAGTCTGCAAATAACAATCTCGAATGCCACGACAAAGTTATATCATCGAAAAAGACGAACTTGCGTTCAGAAAAGTCTCGACCATTGACACAATTAGACTTCGTATAAATAAAGAGTAACTATAATATAAATAAATCTCTCGAGATGGTTCCGTGGAATTTCTCGGGTGCCTACTTTTCCATTTCGCACTGTCAAAAGTCGAAATACATCGATCCGATCCAAATTAAGAATTTGGCGTGGGTCGGCTGGTGGCTGCCGAAGCGTCGTGTACCAACGCTTGGCACGGAATCAGGCACACAGTGGCGAAAACTCGAATTGTCTACGAGCTTTCTAACACGGCTTAGGTAGCACTATTGGCATACTGAAAAGGAACTCACGATTCCGTCACGTTCGATGGTGGCGCGGATCTGTTCCGATCCAGGTGTAACGTTGAACGCCGACTTCGACTTCAATCCGTGCTCCAGAGCCTGCTTCGCGATGTTCGCGCAACGGCCCATGTCCTCGTACGAGCTGTTCGTGCAGGAACCGATCAAGCCGACCTTGATCTCGTTGGGCCAACCGTTCTGCTTGGCAGTTGAACCTAATCGTAATCATTGACAAAATTATTGTACCGCTCCCACGAATTTTCTCAGCAATTCATAAACCGCCAAGAAAACGGATGCAACTCTTCTCGACATTTAAACGCTGTATCTTTGCAAGAAATAATCGCATGAAATTGTTATCGTGACGTTTCGAGCGGCCAAGGTCGTTTCAAGGTCGTTACAATTCTCTTCGAGTCGATTTTGCTATGTGCAAATGTTAATTTAAACTTAAATTCAATTTGTCTAAGAATTTTCATTGCACGGATTTTATTTTTAACCAAAATAATAGAGTTCAAGGTTTAACTTGAAGTATGGACTAGGTCATTTCAAGGTCACTGCGATTCTCTCCTTAATTTTGTTATTGTTAAAATATTAACTCAAACTTGAGTACAGTCTTTTCCTTGTTCAATTTTTAACATTAAGTGCTTTTGTTCATATTTTGTTTTCGAGATTGTACACGTCAAGGTTATGTCAAGGTCACTTCAGTTTTTTCAAGACAGATTTAGTAACGTTTGAATGTTAATCGCTTGATTTAAAATTTGCATTCAATTTCTCAAACAGTATTAGTCACTAGACTTAAGTTGTCCACGTCAAAGACACGTGTCCAAGTTAGTCTACAAGATCGAGCTAATCGCTTTAACATGATTTTACTGTTACTCAAATATTCATCATTTGATCATTAATTCAAACAATATTCGTATTCCTTGCCCTGCAGACCGAGCAAAACAAAACTGGATTTTAACGTCAGTTTTATCGCTGTCCAAACGTCTGTCGCTATTCGAATCTCTTAAAAGACCAAATCGATTTAAAAACAAAGCGATTCGCTTGCTAAACATAGTATCAAGGTCAATATTAGTCTCGGATTTTCCTGGTGTGCATTTCGAAACGCAGACGCGTCGCAGCGAAACCGGTTGTCACGCGGACGGTTTAGCAATATTAACAAAGGAATCGCGTCTTTCTCCTTTCCTTCCCCCGATTGATGGCAAACAGCACATAATCCTAGCCGTCTGAGGCTGCCCCGTGCTTGCTCAATCCGTTTCTGGGCTGATTGCGACAGCCCGCGTCGCAAACAATCGAATGCGACACCTGAAGCAACGTTCTCAAGTGCACACCGATCGAAAGCCAGCGCTTGACTTACCCAATTTCGAGATCGGATGGGCGAGGTCAGGGGTGAAGGGTCCGTTGACATGGGGTTCCAAAGTGGAGAGGTCCAATTCGATGATCTGGTCGTATTTCGCATTCTTGTCCGCTGTCAGGAGACTGGTTCTGTGCAAATCCGCGGCATCGGCGATCTCCGAGCGACCGGTAGCTCTCAGATAATCTTGCATGCGGAAGTTGTAGGGGAAGATCGAGGTGGTGGCGCCGATTTCAGCACCCATGTTGCAGATGGTCGCCATACCGGTACAGCTGATGCTGTCTACACCTGGCCCGAAGTACTCGACGATAGCTCCGGTGCCTCCTTTCACTGTGAGGATGCCGGCCACCTTCAGGATGATGTCCTTGGGGCTGGTCCAGCCCTTCAACTCGCCGGTCAGCTTGACCCCGATCACCTTAGGGCACTTCAGCTCCCATGGGATGTTGGCCATCACGTCTACAGCGTCCGCGCCACCGACACCGATGCAGAGGCAGCCCAGACCTCCGCCATTGGGCGTGTGCGAGTCGGTACCGATCATGAGCAGACCCGGGAACGCGTAATTTTCGAGGATGATCTGGTGAATGATACCGGAGCCGGGGTTCCAGAAACCGACGCCGTACTTAGCACCTGCGGTTTTCAAGAAGTTGTACACCTCCTTGTTGATGTCCTTCGCGCGTTTCAAGTCCTGTTCGCCGCCGATTTGAGCCTCGATCAAGTGATCGCAGTGGATGGTGGATGGAACGGCGACCTTTGGCAGTCCTGTGAAGTCATTCGATTGTTAGAGAAATTGATGATTGATGTCATACGCTCCTCGAAAATCACAGGAACTCTTCTTCTGATTGCTATTCGTTTTTGGTCGACATAGTTTACTCGATTGTTCCTTTCAAACATTCTAAATCTAGCAACTCGAATAATACCTCTATTGACAGAAACGCTAGGAAGATTATGACAAGTTATAGTACTTCTGAGATCAGAACATTTTTGTAATCTCTGTCAATTCGCATTCGATTTGAGCAGAGTAGTAATCTCGAATGTTAACTAAACTAAACTAAACTAAACTCTCGTTAACTAGCGAACAAATTGCGTTGCAAGACGTTGAAATTGCAGACGAACGAAAGATTTTCCAGCGTTTAAAATAGAAAATCAATGAGCTTCTTCGTAGGAGGAGCGTACGAGGATCGAGATAGACGGTAGAAGATAGCATGCCTGAGCTGATAAACTGCAACATAGCCATCTGAGCAGTGGCATCCTGCATAGCCACACGGTCCGGCCGCAACCTAAGGTAGCTTGTACCTCGGACAATGTCTTGTTTAGCTGGTTCGTCAAGATGGGAGTACAAAACTTTCTCGGAGAGCGTTAATGGTCGGGTTAACCTGAAACAATCGCAGAGATATTGTCAATCCGTGTTGTATTGATCATTGAACAATTGCTTTTGCGATGTAGAGGTGTTTATTGAAGGGTGTAGTTACCTTTTTTTCACAACCTTCAGGTTCGCCTCCAATTTGTCGTACGGAAGGTAGGATGTTTTGTCGAATTTGGACATTGCCACTTTCGCGGCGGCGAAGCTCAACGGACTTACGCTGAAACATCTTTGCTGGATGTCTACCGCGAAGACAGCGAGCCTCTGGAAACAATTAAGAATTGTTATTAATTGATTTGTTCGTAGTTCTGCAGAATCTTAATTTATGTGTTATTATTTTGTATTGATAAAATAGTTCTAATCTATTTAGTGTTTCTAAAATATGTACTATTTATTTTATACGTATATTTTAAATATGTTCAATCTATTTTATATTTATAAAATATTCTCAATCTACTTAATACTTGAAAAATATTCTTAATTTAATTAAAGTCTCTAAAATATTCTCAATTCATTTTATGTTTCCAAAATATTCCAAATCTATATAATATTTCCTAAATATCTTCAATTTGTCTTAAGTTTTTGCATTGTGATCGATCTGTATTATATTCCTAAATTAGGTACTACCTATTGATACAGTGGTATCATATAATATATCGATACAGTGGGGTATCATATAACATATCGATACAGTGGGGTATCATATAGCAAATTAATTTATTCTAGAACCTGGTTCGTTATAAATAATACATATCGATTGATACTGATATGTATATTACCGAATATTATTACCAATTGTATAGCACAGTTATTACTGAATAGAATGATTTCACAACAAACAGGATAAATTTAGCATGGAATAAAAAATATAAGAACATGCAAATATACATACTACACGTTTAATTTATTATATTTAAATTCTATATATTGGACATATTTATAAATTTACAAAAAATTCTAAAGAAGAGGAGGGAGAAGAGTCATCAAATCTGCTTTTATTGTAACTGCGTTCGTCGTATCATATTCGTTCGTTGCAGCACTTTGATTCAATGAGAAAAACTGTTCGCTGCAGCATGCGTTCGTTGTGGGATACCCTACTGTACTTTTAAAATGCAAATTTTATTTAACAATTTCAGAATATTCGATTATCGACTACATCGTAAGCATTCAATTCAGTAGAATGTTATAGTAGATACGTGTACGTAAAGAGAACTTGTCTATACATCATTCTATCGTCTATACATTCAAAACAATTGAAATGTTACAAACTGATTTGTTACATTATACTATTCGATACCAAATATAATCGATAATTCTATTTGCAGCAACGCAAATCCTCCACGACGCTATTCAACATAAATATCGTTCTCAATTTGTACAACCATTGACAACAAATCATTTTTTCTGATCAATTTTATAGTTGCATTTATCACTGCAGTGGATTATTAGCTTTGTTTAGTTGTCGCTGTTGTACAAACAGTCGCGTCTATCATTATTTACGGACCTGTTTTTCGAATTCGCTTATCTCCCACGATATTTAACCGGCCTCTATTTCTGCACTCGCGTATCGCGTAGCAAGTGACAAGACAACGTTCGAAACACAAATAGAAACATCTCAGGAACGCTCCTATCTGGAGAAACTACTCAAGAAAAGAAAAAACAAACACGCGAGCAGAACGTCATTCATTTAATCTCCAATTCAGCATCAGCCGAGCCGAAAATCGACAAAAACGGCAGAAGCTGATCAATGAACTTGCATTTCGCAGTCGATTTATCTGGAACGAGCGTCGTCGTCCCGATTGTCGTTATCGCATCGGGAGCCAGGAATTCATGAATACAAACATCGGCCGCAAATAAGCCGGGATAGAGAATGTAAATGTATTTATAGTGCCGCGTAGGGCAATCGAGGACGCAAGAAAGTAACAATTAAAAAGCTCCGCCGACAATATCTCGACGAGAAATAACGCGCTCCTGTATCTATAACGCGCTCGAGATCATGTGCTCGGCGCGTAGCGTGCGCTCGCATTACGAAATTATGCATATACGTTCATCTGTGCACATCGGCAGTTATGTAATTCGATAACTGGCGAGCATGAAAATATCAGGCTGCTCCAATTCCCGGATCAAGATCAAGAGCAAGATCTCGTCACCGAGAAACGGGTGCGCGCATCGCGAATAAAACGAAGAATTCGTGCAACTGCGACGTTCGCGAAATTCGCGTTATCGCCTGCTCGAGAACAGCCGCTCGTTATCGCGACTAATCGTCCTCGTTATCACTGCTTTCTCGTTGTCAATTAGCTAGCAAAAAGCGGCCGCTCTCGCAGCTGTACGTTCCACGTTCGTTCCATGTCCGTTCGCACGCGCCACTCGCTCGAATCCTGCGCAATGATCGACCACATAACCTCGAACTCTTCCAAAAATGAACGCGACAGGCACAACGGATGCTCCGACAGCCTCGGTTATGTAACGAGCAAAAAGGCATTTCGCGAATCTCTGCAGGCGCCGAAACGCTTCCGCGACTACTGCGACGCGCGGCGCGGCTCGCTTGGAACGCCATTGTCGTCCTTAATCTACTCCAAAATAGAGACCATGAGCGAGTCAGGTGTTCCCTCGAACCCCCGTAATCCAGACTTGACAGTGGTCGTCTGACAAACGACGGACGTAACGAAACGACCCGTCGATCGCGTTTCGCGAAAATGGAAGATTCTCCGAATCTTAGGAATTCGTGGACGCTGGACAGAGAAAAATCAATACACGATAAAACGGCGTCTGTTAACAGACACGGTGAGGTTCGAGTAACACGATTGACCTTGGTAACGGGGTCAGCGGGCAAAATTTGGAGCGCAGCGCACGGGCCACCGGTGTCCCGAAATTCACGAAAACGTGGCCGATCGGTGAGATACGTGTAAAAAAATGTTGGTGAATCGCGTGCATACCTGGCCGCTAACAATTCGAGAGCAGTACGACATTGTCGACGAAGGAAGCCTCCCGTGACGTTCTCAGCGGTGCCGAATTGGGTTTTAAGGCCGAGAGGTAGCGCAGGCGCGTGACCGATAGGTGAGAAAAGGAAGTTTTTCTCTCGTGGCAGCCCTTCTCAAACCGGCCACTCGAGAACTGACGGAAATTTGGCTTGTCTTCCTCGTGTCAATGCAGAACAGCCACGCATGCGCCCCAACGGCCGTTGACGAGATTCAACGTTCGACGGGAATTTCGTCGGAACTTTGCAATGGCGCCCCCTCGATAGACCGTTCCTCGGTAATCGCTGCCAAGTTTGGCAGAGCGCGGCTGCTTTGATAGCGGGGCTCTGTAAAATGGCGCAGCGATCGCTGGTTAAGTCTCGACAGCCTCGGTTAGGCGGAGACCTAACTCGATGATTCTCTGAATGGTCTGAAGGGGGCATCAGACTCGCTGCTTTCTATTGATCTTGCCGCGAGGACCACGTGGTTTCTTTGAGGATGTCGTTGGCGGGAATTTTGTATCCGATTTGCATAGGTAGTCTTTTGCTATATTTGCTAGTCTTTTGCTTATGGACACCGGGGGTGATTGAAATATTATTTCTTGAACTTGAAATGTTAGTTTATTGTGTTCGGAGATATTTGTTTATTTATGCAGAAATATTATTTTAAGCAACACTTTGTCCATTTTATAATTAGTTCCACGTCTGAGACTTTACTTTTTGGATAACGTTATTTTCAACCCTTTGTTGTCACACTGGGTTGAAATGGCGCACATTTTCTTTGAGAAAGTAAAATTATTCCTAAAACGACCCTGAGGGGTTGCCCACGATCTCACAAAATTTTTAAACTGTCTGCGCACGTGTAAATAAATACTAAACATGATATTTTCCTTGTCACCCTAACTGATGATGCCATACTTCATATTTTGTACCTTGAAAATATTAAATAATATTTTGATCACTAAAATTTTATTTTGAGTCACCCCCACGATGTCATTTATGCTGAAAAATAAAAGGGGGTCGTTCTAAGGTTAACAATTAAATTTTTGGGTGACAATAGCATCGCTTTTTTCTGAGTGACAGTTGTTTGAAAATACAAGAAAATTAGACACTTTAGTCTATTAAATAATCGATTACAAAATATTATTCTTACTTTTTTCACTTATGAACAATATCATCATTATAACAAATATCGATTTACAACATTAAACATAGGATAACGTATAAAATATACGATAAAGATTACAAGTCCGCTATAAAACGAATCACACGGGTACTTAAAATAAAACAATATTTGACACGAACAAAATCCGTATTACTCACAGAATCGCTCAACAGCTTCATCTCGAACGAAAGAGAGTCAACTGAAACCCAAACGCACCGGTCCCCCGAAACTCCAAAAATATTCGATAACAGTTTCCTGAATGGGCAGATGTTACATCATCTTACTAGAACGTTACTCGCATCAAACGATGCGTATCAATTATCAGAAACTACGCAGTCGGCAATAACGCTTAGATTAGGCTTATCTGCGCTGTATATTTGGAGCAGATCAGGTACTTCAACATTCATAGGAGCTTGAGCGACGTTTCCCAATGATACAATCAGATAGAAAACGATTCGCCGCGGATTACGTGAGAGCGTTTCCTCCGCGAAACGCGGACCCGCGGTTCTAATCTGATCTGCGGAGGTTCGAAAAATGGCCGCTCCTTCGACCTTCCTGACCCGTGACCCCGAAACACGCATGTACACGCCGGCTGCGACCGAATAAAAATGAAAGCGGAGTAGCCGGTGGTCGCGGGCCGGTCTCGACGAATAAAGTTTGCAAGTCGTCGCCGCGGAATTTCGAGCTGCCGATCGTTCCGATAACCGGCCGTGCCTTAAGCTGCTTTATCTCGACAACGATACCGTAAAACCGATTACGTCGAGCTTCGTATCGTCGAGGAGGAGGTCTTGTTCGCGACAAACGAGATCCGTTGGCGCGAGCCATCGGCGAACACCGATGATGAAAGTTCGATCGAACGACTGTGATTCAGTCGCGTTGTGCAACGCGCGGAAGGATGAATTTAGAGCAGACCTCCGAGTAAAAATATTCGAAGAAATATTCGAAATAGTTAATAAAACATCCTTGTTTTTATGAAACAATATTTTAAGATTTCTTTGATGTCGTAGAGATAAGTATACTTATTAAAAATAATTATTTATGTTACCGTAAAGAAAATTGTTGATTGAAATAGTATTTTCTTAGGATGTACTGGAAATAATGATTAGAAACAGTATTTCATGTGTCTAAATTTCTATTAATTATTTCAAATTATATTCCTCACTTTTAATATTCATGATAGAAATATTAAAATATTTAATATTTTAATCTCAAATAATACATATTAATTTTCAAGTGAAGGAAATATTTATCTCGACCGAGTGTTTAAGGTTCACATTGCCGAATATATATTTTAGATATTTATATATTTTTAATATTCATGATAGAAATATTAAAATATTTAATATTTTAATCTCAAATAATTCATATTAATTTTCAAATGAAGAAAATATTTATCTCGATCAAGTATTTAAGGTTCACATTGTCGAATATATATTTTAGATATTTATATTGTATTTGTAAAATCGCTGAAGAATTTTAATTAGTATCCTACTTAGTACCGAAATAAATTAATATTAATATTTCGAATGAAGCGTATGTAACACAGTTGAGAGAACTAGTATCTTTAAACATTTGTATTTCTTAGGTGAGGTATTTTTACCCTGATTTGAAGTATGAATACAAGGATCGAAGCCGGTTCATTTCTCTTTTCGAGCGTATTACGTCTGATTGCCTTCGCGGATCGTAAAAAATGATCGTCGAAGGCCTGATCGATTCTTGCATCCTTTCGACACATCCTGGTGTTGATTGCGGGTAATATGAATTCTGATTGATTAATACGAATACTGACGCACTTGATAACGTTCTTCTTAGTCGGTTCGTATCCTGTTCCTGCACGATTTTTCTAATTGCCTAATCCGAACCCGGATTGAATGAAATTAACCTGATCGAGTGCTTCGCGTATCCCTTGCTATAATTAGCATTTTCAATAATACCGCGAACGAATCATTGCTTTATTTCGCGGAAGACTTCGTTCGTTTTGAAATCGTAGAATGCAAATTCCTAATTAGTATGTGGCGTTGTTCGTGCTGATTCTTGATTGAAACTTTCAGCTTCTTGTCTTTCATTCTTTTTCAACGCAAGT
>CM052154.1:6251100-6263436 GCA_028455555.1 Augochlorella aurata
GATGACAAATATGACAGCAGATTGTTCTCGACCAGTGCATAAATAATGCAAGATGGAAAGTACGACCGTCGGAAGCAGGCGAGTTCACCGAAATGGTCAAGAGAGGTCTATCGAACGTTTCGCAAAGATCTGATCTTGTTCTCGCTATCTGGTCGAGTTGCTATCGAATGTAAATAAGCTCTCTCCCGGCGAGAACTTTCATATCATCGAGGAATCGACTCGTCAGGAATCCACTTGCCTGAAATAAGTAGTTCGGGGCCCTCGGGCTTATCTCCGACGCGCCTTTGTCGACATCTCGGGCCTTACGTCTTCGCCGTTCCCCGTTCATGAAGCCTAAATTGGATCTTTAGGCGAATGATACAAAACATTCGAGCTCTGAAATAGTCAACAGCGATTCTCTGGAAAAATTTCACTTCCTTATTCGCATGCGAGATTCATTTTTCTAGATTCTCCAGTGGAATATTATTTTCTATTTACGCAACGGTCCGGGACTTTCCATCGGAAGAAAGGATCTCGCGAGATTGTTAGGTTCAAGGCTGAGGGAAATATCCCGGTAATGATCGCGCTTAAAATTATACCGTGAAATAATAGCACCAATATCAGATTGTCAGGCGGGATAGGTCTTTCTTTATGGCTCCGTCATTTCTTATAGCTTTATTGTTCTGCTAAATGAAAAGCCGAGTTATCCCGTGACACCATCGCCTCGTCGTTTCCGTGTTGAGGCAATCATCGATTTATTCTTCCAATTATCTGTATTTTATTATAAAAACCCGTTCCAGTCGAAATAATAATTTTCATTAACAAGCGATTCTACGCTCGTCATACTCCAATTATATTATTATTAATTTATTTGTTTTATTATATTGCAGATAATTGAATACAGTTGATTTTTATTGCATTGTATAGAATTTATAATTAAATAACACATTTATCTTTTTATGAATATGAATAAAATTATTTATAAATAAATTTGAATGAACAGTTTAGTATATTGCGTACAATAGACTATGCTCTAGCACTATAAAATATTATTATCACCAATAAATTCCGCAGTAATTATGAGTTATTAAATGCAATTGGCAAATGGTCCGACTGCGAACATTCTGCCGCGATTAAAGTCCCCAGAAATCCAGAGAAGCGAAAGAAGCGAGCACAAAAGCAGGAATAACCTCGGCAATCGTTCATGTTGCGCCCGGTTCAAGCACGGTTTTAAAATATAGTTTATGGTGTGCCTTTGTCGCGCCTTACGTAACCGCGGTAACTTTATACTTGTCTGGCATGGCCCTCCAGGTACTTGGGCGTGGTCCTTTTTCCACATAAGTTTCATTTATCGAATGATCGTTGCTGATCGATCGGTCTACACGTACCGCGGTACATATATAGACGTATTTCTTCGCGCAACGGAACAGGAACAAGCACTTGTCGTTTCCTTTACCGATTTTAATCTGCAGACAATGCGATAGATTGAATATTTATGCCCGTATCGATGCCTGAGCTGCACGCTCCAAATAAATATTCCGTTAGGCTTGATACGTAACGATCTCGCGAACTGCTTTTCAAACAGACGCTTATTTATTCGTATTCCCAAGGAAAAGCTGGGCTAGGACTGACGTCGATCATCGACAGAGTGCATAACAGAGTAAATAACAAATAACAAATTTATTAAAAGATATTTATAAGTAATTATTGCCAAAATTATTCCAAAGAATTTCTGGGAAATTAACATTTTTGATTTCTTTACTTATTAGTGTTGGAGTTCAACGATATGAATAACTCTTTATTATTTAATATTATCGATATGTTTGCACTGTTGTTTCCTTTCTTTATAGACAATGTCTTCATAATTTTGTCATCCGAGTACTAGATCCGAGACGAAATTTAAAAATAATTGATTCAAAACGTTTCTGTATTTTTAAAATATACGTGATGTTATTTAGCAATGAATTATATTCAATTTAAAATAATTAATACATCGTAGCAGAGATTAATATTTAATTACGACGAAAGTGAATAAGTAAAGAGGACGCTAAGAAGATTTAAAAATTAAAGTTACGATAATATGATTTCCAACTTGCTGATCCATAGTGTAGTCACAATAGATATTTCTTTCTATAATTTTGAAACAAGATTAGAGTGTTTTAGAATTAGAACGTAGAATCTTATTTACTCAATGCGATAATTAGAACAAATTAAAGTTACCTTCACTGACTGCAACACTCGGAATCTCCACTAATTTCTAACGCTTATTCGACGTTCCCGATTTAAACGCCTGCTAATTTCCGTCACAAATGCTCAAGATCTGACAGTAGGCGATAGAAGGTAACGCGTGAGTTTGCCGCGTTTAATTGAAACGATGATTAGCACCGTCTGCGATATTGAAGGAGCTCGGTCGGAGATTGACGCCTTCCTGCCACAAAATGGGATCAGCAAAGCCGATCAAATTCGTGCCCATGGGGTTTCATGTGCGTGGCAAACGGCACGCAGTGCGCGCACCTCGTATTCCTGTAATTTAACCAGCCGTACGTCCGCTTCCCTGGCCTTGCGTGTCTCCGAAATCCTTTTATTGTTCCCGTATGATATTTTGGCAAGTGACTCGGTGGCGCACGAAGGTCGGCTCGCGTGTAAATTACGTAGACGTTGTTACGACCGCGATGCGAGACCGGGGTTCCCATTGTCGTGCGTTGAGTTTTGACAGATCATTGGTATGATAAGAGCGGTCTTCCTTTTCTTTGCCGGTACATCGGCCCTCGCAGTGCGGAATAAATTTGTCCGGCGACTGAAAATTTCCTCTGACCCAGTCTTTCAAATTGCCACGTAGAGGCTTGATCGACAAATCGTTTTCTGAAGGCGTTGGGAAACTACGTGCTAATTGTTTTCGGTACACGTTCGGTGGTCACGCGATACCGACGATGCTGCACACTATTAAGCACATAAATAAATTGTTCATTTTATGTAAGAGAATGAAGGATTTCTCATACGCGATATGGAATATTCATTGGTAATTTTGTCATTGGAGTGGGGGTCTTATTGAGGCAACTAAATTGACGCGAAGAGTCAGTGTAATTTGTGTTACATTGAATTTATTGTTGAGATTGTTAGCTTCTTCCAAAATGAACGTTTTATTTCTAGAAAATTGGGGAAAGTTTTATATTTGATATTTAATTGATTTCTGATATACGATATTAATTATGTCATGCTTATGGATAGTGTTTTAGTAAAACAATTAAATGAAATTGAAGGTGATAGAAAATAAGGAACTTGTATATTCAATATTATTATCAATTTTATTATGCAGTTTAATAGTGCCCTCGTTAATGTAAATCTCGCTAAATTGAATTTACTAGGATTATTCAATTAAAAATAACTTTATGAGAAAGTTGAAATCTCTAAATACGACGGTAACGTGTCGAAACAAGATGGAAGCACATCTCAAGGATAATTGATTGACTAGTATTTAAATTCCAATTATTAAAAACGCTGCAGCAATATTCTTCACTGCATAAAATATGCATCTTTGAAGGAAGACGCGGGTCTTCAGGGACCCTCCGACCTTCCGAAGAAGATAAAATTACCTCTCTCCGACGACTTGCCGTCCAGCACCACGGGTCTTCGCTATTAGAACCTGCACCTCGCTTAAAACCTTTTAAGCAAGCGCTTGAAATTATAAATTTCAGAAAATAGTCAACCAGTTTTTCTTAAGTCACGCTTTTGCATTTGTTGGCTCGGAAATTAATGTTCGCGTAATACACACACTTTCAAAATTATTAAGAATTACTGTCGTCGAATAGCGATTATGATTAATACTCGCAAAAATTAAAATTTTTATTATGAAAATAATATCGAGATCTGAATATGAAAATAATGTACGAAATAATAATATGATAATATATAATGGCGAAGCATAGTTACAAATAAATATGCCCCACAACCAAATTACTGTGAAATAAGCTTCTCTATACTATATTTTATAAAATATTTAATATACATCGTTATTTGTTGACGAGTGTCAAATACCGTTTGTTATAGCCTACAATAAATATTAGAATACCCATATTCCAATAACCAAAAATTTGTCATTTTACGCAAAATTTGAAAAATCGTATCTCGGTCTGCATCTCGGACCTAATACTCCACCGTGCAACGGCCGAGGCACGTTGCACAGGTGAAATTCGCTCGTTCGCGGAAAATTGCCGTGTTCATCGAGTCGGGAGAAAATCGCGGATGGTCCAGACAGGCGGAAAAAATATTTTCCCGGTCACGTAATCGGTGTTTTCCATCGCGGAACATGCTACCGGTGCGTCAGACGCGTCGACGAAGCCCACGGCACAGTTTAGAAGGCGTAGCCGGCCAGTTGGACGCCTACCACGAGCCAGCCGGTGTCTCCTTTTCAAGTGGCCGCGGTCTTTTTACCGGCGGTAATTTTCTAAAAGGTTCCTTTCCCTCGGCGCGTCGGTGCGTGCATTGTTGCAATTGCACCAGAACGCCCGGAGCGTGCGAATGATGGACGCGTCGCTTTTCTTTCCTCGTCCTCGCGGATCTAGAGTGCTCTACGGCCGAACGACGATCGATATCTGTCCGGTAATTGGGATTTTATTGCCAGGAGGGAAATCACGTTGCGTATCCGACCGTACCGCATCTGATGAAAGTATGACACCTGTGATGAAACCGATGCGTTTCGGACCGAGCCGCAGACGGTAGAATATTAATGCGTCCGCGGGTAGCTGGTTCGTTGAATCGAGGACGAAGTCGATGATTTTATGCTTCGATTGGCCGTTATTGATATTCGCGGAAGCACGAATCGTTGCGGAAGGGTCGTCCGACGAAGGGAGCGTGGTGCTGCAAATTTTAGGTTCAAATGGAAATGACGTGTCCGTTTCCTCTTTTGATGATTTTCTAAGGTGTAAATATAGTTGGAAACATTTTCAAATTGTACTGATCTTTTTCATTAATGTCTGCTGTTTAATAATCATTGTGATCTACGTAGTTTCGCCAAGATTGCGGAGCACCGATTAAAGTAACTTATAAAACACAATAATATAAATAAAATAAAAATAAATTACGTCTTTTAATAATTTCAATAAGTTCAAAATACTGTAACAGTGTCATTAAATTCTTCTTATGTTCTTATAATATCATATTTCGTGCACTCATTTTTATCATAAAGGCACAGTCACGTTACAGTAACTTTTACCCCTATTTATCTTCTTCTCACGAAGACTAGCGCAACCAAAACGGCGTTCTCAGGGTTCTGCGTCGCACTCTTTTCATCGAACGAATTTCTTTTTCTTCTCCGTGTTTTTGATATTTTTCTGCGCTCTTTTTTTTGCAACGTTCGATGGTCATAAATAAACGTAATTACGAGTGGAAATGGATACCTGCTGAAAGCCCCAAGCCGGCGAAAAAGGTCGCGAGCATTGAGAGGGCATTCTTTCGACAGAGTGCAATATCTCATTCAAAATTTATTGCGTATGAGGAGTGTCGATTCTATGTGGCAATCACGAACACTGCCACGGAAATCGCCGGGGCGACAGAACGACCGCTTTGTCGCTCTTCTCGACAGTGACGTAATTCGTAGGAAGAAACTGCAACAGCGTGAAATATATACGCAGACCTGGATATTCGCGGCACGACCTTATCGACGATGATTCACCTGATCATCCGTCTTGTTTTCAGTGTGGGCCTCGGATCTTGGTTTCGTTGGCACCGAGTTCTTCCACATGACTCCAGTAGAACGCAAATAGCTGCAATTATCATCGGTCTATCGCTTCGGAACGAGCAAGCGATGATTCACCGATTTCGATATTTTTAGGGAGTATTTCTGAAATATTTTTTTGCAGCAATTTGCACTTCGGATAATTTGTAATAGACATTTTAATCTGACGTAGTTTTGTCTTTTAGTTCTTTAGGCATTTGCGATCAACTTTTTGGCAAAATAAAGATCTTCAGAAACCAAAAATTGATGCAATTTATCGAGGTTTGGCAGATTGTTTTATTTTTCCTGTGACTTGCAGGTAAAGACGAAGCGATTAAATAGAGTTCACCTGTTCAGCTGCTCATTTTTATCATATACACTCGGTAGACAAAAACTGCATGCACCTTTTGCAACGGAACAACATTTTTAAGATTGCACCGAACGACTCAAACTTCGCTGAGATATTTAAAAAACCAGTTTATTGAACATTGAGTAAAAAGATGTTTGCAATTGATTGAAATGACAAAAGGAATTAAAATATGATGTTCTCCAACTTTTTTATCCGAGTGTATCTGTAAAATGCTTCCACAAAACGTATGCAGTTCGAAGATTCCGAAGACCTTGAAGCACCGAGATTTTGACAAATATAGAATCAATGAAAATGAACGGATGGACTCGACTAACGTAATTGAAGTTTTTTAGCTCCGACTGTGAGAAACGCGTCCGCTAAAAATAAAATAAATCCAGACAACTCATTCCCAGAAGGAACTGTTCTCACGATCAGCTGATGGCGTCGATGACGATCTCTTTCCAACGATCCGTCGATATCTCAGGTATCGACCCTTTTTTGGTTATCACCTTGATCTATCTATCAACACGATTTAGCGAATTTCTGAAGCACCGCAGCGTTTGATCTTTAAACCGCTATTGTTTCGCTGTATTCATGTATTCGCAATGCCGGCAGGCTTTTATGCGCGCTAGTATGGACGCGATAGTATACGATAGTTACTGTTCTGTAATAGCGTCATTAATACCGTCGAAATGCATTCTTTGCACGAAAATTTGTCATGTATAATACCTTACGAAAAACTTATTTTTATTAGATATTATCTAGAACCTGGCTACTGCATTAAAATTACTAGATTTTCAAGTCGAGTAATCATACAAATATGGAATAATATAGATCCCCATGGGAGCTGAACATGAAAATATAAGACGCAGTCAACCCTCATAAAATATTTCAAAACCATAATATGTAAAAACACAAAACCATAAAAATATTCATAAAAGATGTGCAATGTCTCCAACTGGATTTAAGTTTACAAGATTAAAATATAACCATAAGATACGCGGTTCCGACTAAAATGATTGAAAAGATCGCATAAAAATTCGCATTCAGAATGCCGCAACATAAAACAATGCAGTCTTTATCAAAAATACACGGTAGTATCGTCGTCAGCTTGCGATTCGTGTGAAACAAAATGAATTTTCATGGGTGATAAATAATTACACGCTAGCCTTTCAATTCGCTTCATTCGTATCCAATCAGTGGGATCGATTCCTCGGAATTCCCTGAACGAAGAAGAAAACCTGTGTTCGGCGAAGACCGAAAATTCAGGAACTGCACGTCAGGACTCTTCTACGATCCCTCGCCTAACGCAAGCAGCTGCGTGATCGATAATTAACAATGACCAATCGCGGCCGGGCGGGGGTTGGGTGGAGACCGTTCGAAAGACCGGCGTGAATAAATTCGTAATATGTTCGCGGAGACAATAATACGCGAAACGCACGGTGACGTAACGTCGCATCGTGCAACGGTGATCGTTGTCGATTAGCATACGTCAGTGATTAATCTAGCGGCCAGCCGAGTTTATCCTGGATACTGGACAAACGGGTAAACACGTGCTGCATCATGCGGACGAGGATTCGAATTACTTATGGTAGTTCGAACCAGTCGGTCGCGGCGCGCGGTTCTGATCAGCTGTGATCCAGGTACGATCATTGTCTTCGCTTTCGGGGATCCTCTGCGGAAGAGTCCTAACCAGCGAAGAGCTTGCGTCGATCCGTTCACCGTCTGTACAGCATCTCTTGTACCAGATGACGTCAGTTTTACATTGTCATATTATTTATATCGACACTCGAACGGCGGAATTATTAATATTAATACTGTTATTTGATTATCTAGTTTCTGACAATTGGAACTATTCACGTGTTTCATTAAGGTCTATAGACATAAATTCAAAAATGAGGTTAGCAATGATCCTGGACATACTGAATTATATTTTTACCAGATGACGTCAGTTTTACATTGTCATATTATTTATATCGACACTCGAACGGCGGAATTATTAATATTAATACTGTTATTTGATTATCTAGTTTCTGACAATTGGAACTATTCACGTGTTTCATTAAGATCTATAGACATAAATTCAAAAATGAGGTTAGCAATGATCCTGGACATACTGAATTATATTTTTGTTAAAATCTAATAGTGGTAGCTCGACAAATATATTGACAAAAATTCATAAATTGATCCTACGTATACTGAATTATATTTTTATAAAAATATAAAAGGTGTTCCTTAAAAAATGTCATTATGAAATTAATAATGGTCATACTGAATTTTATTTTTATAAAAATCTAGAAGGGTCTTTTAAAAAACTATGTTCACAAAAATTGATGAGTAAACTTATCTGCAAGCATGCTGAATTATATTTGAATAAAAAGAGTCCGCCGTTCGAGTCTTAATAAATTTGTATAAACATTTCATCAAATTTTAAAAATTGTTGTTAAATGACACTGAGATTCGTGGAAAATCTAACAACATTTCAACAAAATTGATACATATTTGCGTATTAAATGATATCCGTCGTCAAATTGCTATACCTCACAGTACTTCGAGGAAATAATAGTTACAGAACTTCGATGTCGACAACAATAAAGCGAACAGGTGCAGCAGAATCCATTCGTAAAAATGATACTGTAAAGACGCGAGCGAATAATTATTCGCTTTTGTATTTCTCGGAACGCTTCCGATGCGCGTGACGCAAACTGTTTGCATCCCGAAGTCTCCAGAAGTCCTCTTGATCCCTGAACTCCTCGGATACCTTGTAGAGCTTCGTCTAACGGAGACTGCGTTAACGAGATCATTTTTCACGCGAGGCGCGGAGTAAATTTAATGACAAAATAAACACCGTGACAGAGAAAGTGCTGAATATGCTTGACAGTGTCGCGACGGAATGGGAATTCTCGTGCGGTGGCTGACCCAATGACACTAACGAAGCACTAATCCCGTGGCAAATAATGCTAAGCATTATTGCATACTAATTCTTCTGATCTCAGAGCCAGTTAAATAGTATTGTGTATTGCAATAATATACGATAGTTTAATACTTATTCAAATGACAAATACTTTCGTTGCACAGTCGCGAAGCATTTTGTGTGAACGCGCGTGAACGCGAACTCTCGCGGTTATGACAATCTTTCAGAACCTATTAACATCTCTCCGTGGATTATAAAATTCTAATTGGCTAGAAGATCAAGCTGCGGGCAATAATATGCACAGGTCAAGAAGTTTTAACAGGGTGATCTTGTCGAGAGTTGACCGAAGGTCCACACGACTGGATCGTTAAAAGAGAAAACGATGACTGAAAATGGCAGGCATTCACTTTCAGAAGCGTCAGATAATATGACATTGTCTGTGATGGATTCAGTCTAAAAACGAGTTCGATCTTTTTAGTTGTCACTCGCCTTCACCTAAATCCTAGAAACTCATCCGTCGACTTCATGAATTCTTTAATAATGTTCGCAGTACATAACCATCGTTCAACTGGAATGCATCGTCACGATTATGTGCATTTATATATACAAATTGCAAATGTAACAAATTGTTTTATTTAATTGTAGCGTGCCGTATGATTCATGCTGAAAACAGTCGCGAAAACCACATAGTATCGTTGCTCCCATATGTCGAAGATGTAATCGGGACACGTGTTGTCGTTAGAATTTATGAGTCACTGAACATTCAGACATTTCTCTTAATAAACATATACGTTCACGGTTATTTAACCAAACCGTGCTGCAAGTACGAACTGGTCTATCGAGCTGGCTCGATGCGTCTTATATAAAAACACTCCACTTCATTCAATTAACTCTTGGACTAATGATCAAAAATCTGTACGTTTAGATCGTCCCCTGAAGTTTCACTATTTAATGTTTGCACTACTTTCTAGAGCTCTGGAATTATGGCAACAATAATTCAGCGACTTGGTTGTTCAACTGAAAAGTGAATTCATAATTTGTTTTAAGTACTTCTTAACTGTACATAAACTGCTGCGTATCCACCCTCTTTTTAGAAGTATTTAGCAAAGATTTTCAGAAATCACTGTTGGAGCAATATAAACATTTAAAATCTGACAATCTTCAAAATTCTTCTTTCATACATTTTCGTTAATTTCATGGATGTCTACGGAGTTTGGCGCCTCATATAAATCACGAGTCATTTTCAGGCAAAAAAGTTGATAAAACATCATATTTTACATTCTTTGCTACTTTCTCTAGTACTTTCACACGTTCTCCAGTAATCCAATCGGTTTAACATTTAAAAAAACATGAGATCATGTGGTCCACTTGTGTGGTCCAATTGTTAGAATCTCAAAGTTGGAAACCGTCTCCTGTTGATTCAGCATATCCGTGACACGGTGGTGAAGGGGTTGGGTAGTCAGAGGCTGGTGCATCATGCAGATCGCGAGTCATCCTATTTTTAACCTGGTGGCGTACGTGTAACACGGAAAGTGTCCCGATCTGGGCCAGTCCGGTACCCCACCCGGTGATCCGGTAATCCGCCGGTCCCAGAGAGCCGGTGATGCCGATCTCTCGGTCCCCCACGGTCCTATCCCCGTAGCTCCATCTCCCTCGGACCTTGTTCCTCGGCCGTGCTTCCATCCGATCCGGTAGGGTTTACTAAGAGAGCGACGAATCCTCCGAAGGTTCAGTGCGAAACGCGCTCTCGAACTCGAAGGATCCTTCGCCTTCTTTGATCCCCCACCCGGCGCAGAAGTGAACCGAAGACAAAGAGAGAAACACTTTCCCCTAGCGTCACGAGTCGCTCGAACTTCTTTGCTACCGGTCGCAAGTCGCAACACCGATCCACACTCGTCTCGATCGTTCCTTTTAATCTCGATGAACGCCGGTCTCGGGGCTCGAGTGTCACTTCTTCGGCCAGCGCGCGCGGACCAGCTGCTGATCTAGCGGAGATTTGCGACTGAACTACGGAGCATCGATCGCCGCCGGGATGATCGACAGGATGATCGTGACCGTCCTTCTTGGACTGCTGGGACTCGCACACGGTTTACGTGAGTTTTCGAGATTTTCTCTCATGGTGATGGTGGCTCGTTTGCGATCTTAGACGATTTTTCGACGAATGATCTGTTTTTTAGAATTTATTTTGCAATTGTCGAAAGGGAATTGAATGCAATTTTTCATTTACGGAGGATCAATTTTAAGCTATTTATTTTGCAATTATTGAAGTAGTGAAGATATTTTCAGAATGTTTTTTATTCAAATATACATTATAATAATTGTGCAAGGTTTAATTTAACTTTGTCATTTGGTTAATTTAATTTCTTTATATAGTAATTTAATTTCTTTATATACATATATACTATAATAAAAATTGTGCTAGATTTTGTAAATTTTTGTAATTTGACTAATTAAACGTCTTTATTATAATAAAAATTGTGCTACATTAGGTGAATTTAATTTTGTAACTTGGCTAAATAAATATCTCTATTATAATAAAAATTTACAAGACAACACGTGTCAATAAATTTTAGTGCTCTTCTAACTTTTGAAATACGAATTAATGTAATAATACCCAAACAATGATCATCGTAAGAAGCATTGTGAATTTTTTAGAAGAACATAGACAATTCTTATAAAAATATTGTAAACGGAAAGCTGTGCATTCAGTTGCACATATAAGAGTTAAAGGATGACACACTTTTCTCGTACACAGTTGTCGCGAACGTAGAAGACATTGTGTCCCACATGTTCTTTTCATATTGTTTGACCAAATACAAAAGATGCCTAAGTACGCAGAACATTTTGTAGAAACAAATTTGCTAGCTAGTTCAGCTTTGTTAACAGCAAGAGAAATCTCTTGAGAAGGGCAAGAGAAATGTTACAAAAGAAAGGAACAAATGAGAATTGAATAAGTCGTTGCTTTGTCTGCTTACCATTGTTTGCACTAAATGTTTGATAAATTGTCTTGTGATTTATTGATTAAATGATTGAAAATTAATGTTATCGTGCACGCAAATGATTTAAAAATTCTTGTAATAAGCTGTCTTTGGCAGTGTACGAAACAATGCTAACGAGCGTCGCTATAGTGAAATTGATTGATCACCCTGTCAATTCATTTTGCAGAAGAGAGCGCGAGTTAAAACCAAAGAGTGTGCAACGAACAAACACTAGGCTTTCTGGAATATGTTAAGATTGCTAATCACTTTCACCAGTCGCTTTCGATTAGATAATTTTCATATGCGAAGGTATGCGAATCGTTGGAAATAACTGCTCAGAAAACTATACTTTTGCAGCAGATAGTGTTATGTTTTGGCGTATATTTATTACGGTTGCTATTCA
>CM052154.1:6263536-6274869 GCA_028455555.1 Augochlorella aurata
ATGAGAAAAGTGCAATTAATGTGTAGTATCTTGCTATGATTAGCGTGCTTCCGTTACGTTCGAAGCGGCAAGGTTTGGGTTTATGAATGAGAGTGATGAATGGACGGAATCTAAACAAGAGCCACATGCTACGTAGGCCACGCTATTTTACGCTAATGGGCGCCTTTTTCCCATATATAATAATTGCTACAGAATTTCACGTCATAAATTATTCAACTCTGTTTCATTCATTATATTTTCATTGTCTGGAGAATAGATGAAATCTTAGACCACTGAATATATTGCATTACAAATTAATGTATCAGAATTATTGCACTCCTTCAATCTATAATGCTTCAAAAATTTTATTCATGCACAATTTATTATGACATTTATTTATATTTATATGTCTTATTTGTTTCGTACAAAAACTTTCATCAATGAAAGCTGCAAATCATTCGATTAAGTAATGAATTATTGAATCAACTAGGATAATTATTCGAACTTTTGACACTTCAAAATATGTTTTCATTGCTTTAACATTTCTAATCACCATAGAGACAAGAAATCTGGAAACATAAATTTCAAACATTTCATTACTAATTAAATTTTAGAGTAAATAGTAAAGTGAAAATTCATTAAAGTCAAAAATTGACGCACCAATTATTTTCCATTGGTGATTTTTCGAAGTGTTTTAATAACTTATGTTTCCCAAATTATAAATTGCATCGATTGTGTCAATAAAATGTCAGTTTAGGATAAAAACCATGAAATAATTTAAGCGTTGTTACCTTCTCATCAATCTATTAAAATTAATAAAAAAAAATAGGAATTAAAATGGATTTAATTTGGATCTTTTACAATGATCCGCAGCACTTCGCGCACTATTAAACACATCTTCGATTTACACAACAATTTCAAAACACTTCGAGTTTCTAAATCCGATACCTCGCAGACACAAGTACCATCGTCTTCCAGTCGCACTCGCCTTGATTTCCAGAAAAAATCAAAGGTGTCAATCAGCCAGTGAAAGACTTAAAAGCGCCTGGAACTTTGCTCACTCAAGAATCGCGTGAAAATTTGGCTGCGCGATGTTTACCGAAATCGAAACGCAGTGGATCGCATGATGTCACTGCCGACTCAACGTTCGATCGAGAGTATCGGTTACGAGCGCGATTATCACCTCTCGCGACGCGTCGTCGGTCGTCTTCTCGGTACACGCTTTCGCGAACCGTTTCGCGAGTCGATTCGCCGGTATCGGGAACGTCCTGTCCTCTAAGGTTGGATTGCGCCATCGACAACTGGAGCAACGATCCTTGCGACCCATCGCGCGCAAGGACGGTGCCATTTGCGTCACGAAAACGGCTAGGGACGCGCGCGAGAACCTGAAGAAGACATTCCATTCGCGGGCTGGTGCATCGATTCACCAATTACCACTAGTTTCGCCATACAATCGACAAACAGACTTTAACAGTTAACAACTAATTTAATTATTAATAATATTATAATGATAACTAATTTATGACAATTATAATAATATAATAAATACAAATATAATAACTTATCCATCGTAATAATAAAAAGCTTATTCGAGTCTCAAATATCTGTCGATGGTATTGAAAAACATAACATTAAAGTAATTTGTTGGTAAGGTCTTCTGAATATTTCAGTAGCGTGTTCTCCAACGCGCGGGGATAAATGCATCAATTTATCCACTGCGATTTGAAAAGCGCATCATTCCGATGCATCCAGTATGTATGTCTCTCTGATCGATTAACACAGACGAACTCAGTTAATTTTAGAACGCAGACTTTTAAATATTTCGTGTCACCTCGCATTGATAATTAATGTGTGTCCATCACCATAAAACGTCGGAACGGTTTTAACACGTCCCTAGGCGGATGAAAAATTGATCGTTAATAAAAGTCGCGTCTCGTTTTCACGTTCAGAGCATCTTGCCGCGCGATCCTTCTTCTTTTTTTTTCTCGCCGGGGAATGGAAAGGCTGCGGCGCGCGACTATGCAAACGATTATTATAGCAACGGTTGCATAGCGTACGGAGGATGATGTCAACGACAAGGTTCAATCAATGTGCATAACAAACGGATCCCCGGGGACATTAATTTTTGGATCGTTTTCGCGACACCTCGAGCTCTCAGGGCCGTGAAAGAATCGCCGATCCGTACCGTTATGTCCGCTCGGTTTCCGAACGTTCAATTTCCTTCGGACGTGTTCATTAATGTCTTATCAAATGGGTATTAATGTCAAAAGACAACTTTTGTTATGAAACAAACCTGCGGTAGAATGGACGCGCATACAATGGCTATTTTATGCTGCCTTGCGGCATTATTAATGGTTAGGACTTTATGCATTTATAGCTGTCATTGAATTTCTGCCTTTCTTTTGTTATTTTTATGCTGCTGGGGATATTTATGCGGAAAAGTCAATGTATCCGATTTTATAAAGGTCTTTTCTTTCAATTTAATCACTTGGTTCAATTATGATCTGGTAATTTATTTTATAAGTTTTAGAGTCAATTATGTCGTCTGGTAAATTGTATTATAAATGTTAGGTTCAATTATGTAGTCTGGTAAATTCTATTATAAATTTTCTAACTGTTGGTTATAAATTTTGGAGTCAATTATGTCGTCTGGTAAATTATATTATAAATTTTGGAGTCAATTACGTCGTTTGGTAAATTATGTTATAAATTCTAGAATCAATTATGTCGTCTGGTAAATTATATTATAAATGTTAAGTTCAGTTATGTAGTCTGGTAAATTCCATTATAAATTTTCTAACTGTTAGTGACTAATTAATTTTTGAATAAGATTTTTTAAATGGCAATACCAGTCTTGATCGAGTAACAAAAATTCACTATTAATAATATAATATAGTAATCTGTCTTGGAATTATTGTTTAATACTTGGAAGAAAAAGCCTGGATCACTTTGAATCCAAAATAAAAAGATCAACGTGTCTAAAAGGAGTATCATAAATAATATCTCGAACAAATAGATAAATATCATAATTAAATGATCCGAAGCATAGTCGATTATAATTTTGTCAAAAAGATCTGCCAAACATTTCAAAAATCCTTTATGATATACTATACTAATATTGAATGAGGAGCTTCTAAAATAAAAATAAAAACAATTATAATTGAACGATTCCGTAGTTTATGTCATGCTGCTGAAATTGATTAATGCCTCATTTTATTTTCTGATTAATGACAAGAGTTCGTAACAATCTCGAGAATTCCTAACTAATAAACTACACAATTTTACTGATGTCGGTACAACTAGCTATACAAAAAAGCATAGAGTCGTTAATAAAATTGAATAACAAATTAACAGTATATTTAAAGTTAACAAACGCCTTAAGTATGAATGAAATATGATCGGACGTATATTATAACAGACTCTCCTAATTGTTCCAGAATGCCCGAAACAGAAAACATCGCCAGGAAGGGAGGTCGTCTGTTACACTTCCGTGTCGGACGTCGAACAACTGACCAACGCAGTCTGCAGATGCACCACGCTGGTGCATCAAGGATACGACGTGCGAAATCTCTCGACTTCCGGTAAGTCCTCGCGGTACATTCGATTCGGAATAATGATCAATAACAGTACGTAACAGGCTCCTGATGGGTTGCTTTTAACGGAAAATGATACTCGTTTAGCGGTGGATTCGCGTTAATCGCGGGAATCGACACGGCACAAGCGATTATGTCATTCGATTTCTTATTCGTTTACGATCGGACGCGCGGGAAAATGATTATCGGATTACAGGGATACGAGAAGGCAAGGATTCATGGAAACTATAATGATACAAAATTGAAGAGCATCAATCAAGTTTCGCGATGGGATTATGATTTTAATAATTCATATCGTTGCATTTACACCGGAGGCAATTTTCTATTGCATTTGTATTGTCCGACGGTCTTTATTAGCGACATGCGAAACATTTTCGCGGCTTAGTCACATTGTAACATTAGGTGGAATGATTAAGTCATTGAGGAAGTGAAAAAAGCTGAACAACGACAATTGCCTCTTTTGCAAACAGTAGATCTTAACGATTTAATTGATTTGACGATCTACTACTTTATGAAATGCAGAACGTTAGGGTTATGCTAAATAGTTATGCTAACCATTATAGTAACTGCAGAACAGTGAAATCATAAATATGATTTGGATTGCATAGTTGAGTCTATTCTTTGTTTTGTCTGCTGGTAGAAGTAACAGTAATCAAATATTTTCATAGTGAGCACAGTTACTGGTATGAGGAATGATTGCATAAACACTGCATCCATAGAGATGCAACCACATCCTTGAACTTGCAACAGGATATCGAAACCTAACCGCAACGTACGTTCTTAGGTTCAGTCGTTTGCTATACTATACGCGAGCAATCTTACTCTCACTTTCAGTCTATTATGCGCAATCTATTTGATCATCTTCCTTCGATAACTAAAACTGAGCTACGCTCATTCACAAATCAGCCATTGGATTTGTAGAATTGTTTAACGGGTTTGCTACTTGGAATTTCTCGTTGCCAATTTTTATATTCCTTCACTGTGTCAATGACTACGCGTAATTATGTCACCGACTTCCACTCGCGAAAACCATCTTCATCACGATGATTAATGAATCGTCGTCACCGATTCGATTAATATCAAACGAGTTTCAGTGATATTTTGAAATTGCTAGCTACTTCGTCGGCTCTAAAGACGTGTTTCAATTGAGGATTACTGTCAACTTTGCAGCGAACATGATTGCTTCTCAGTTACATCGATGCAAATTGCGAGCCGACACAAAACAAAAGGAAATTTACGATCCATAGTGTATGACACTGTCAGAAAAGTTGACAATGATTTTACATGGCTGAAAATTCAAAGAGTTAGATACTGTCAATTAAATATGTTTTATCGTTTGCGGTGGATACTATTATGTGACATCGTTTATTTTTATAATAATTGAACTGTAGATTGAATCATTCAAATGCTATAAAAATATTGCTACATTATTCCCAATCTAAATGATTAAAGATGGAAATAACAGATCTAACTCAAGTTTTTTAGCAACAATGTAAAATATCCTTATTCTGTATAATAATTTCTGATGATGATAATGACACAGAAATGTCTGAAAATGAAAAATAAGAACTTCCACACGATATAAAGTTCCCCCAAAATTCATACGCAACAACTTAACAATAGCATCTTCCATGTAAAATGCACTTGCTGCAACAATTCATCTTTCATCTTGGACGATATGCAGCTGCATTTGTGCAACGTTCTCCACTTTCCTAATGCGTCTTTGTCCATTCATTCACATTTCCAACACTGTTGCCATTCACACCCTGCTGTCCAAGCTCTTTATCATTTACATCGTGGTTTTGCAAAAGTAAAAAATATTTATTTATTTATTTTCTTGATCATTTAAACGAGATTAAGTTAATACAGCAGCATTTTTAAATTCCTCAAATGTATTTAATGTTTAGTCTACTTATCTCTATTATAAATCCATAAAATCCGCAGTCCAGTAATAACCATAATTCTCTCCCAAAATTGACGCAAATAAAAATCGAATATTCTCAGCAACAATAGATAAACAATCTGAAACAAAGTGCCCACGACTCGCAAGATACGTCTGTTGAGAAAATCGAGGAGCTAGGTGTTAACGCGAGAACGTCGTCACGATTGTTAACGAAAACCGAATCCGTGAACAACATGCTGTTATCCGTCGATTTCACTTTCGTAAACCGTAGCACTTCTCCCGCGTGGTGCTCGCGAACGCAATAAAAGCGTTCGTTATTACGCGTGTCATTAAAAACAACTGGTTGTGCAAGGGAACAAATTTCCCGGCAAAGAGAAGCCAGTTTCGAAACATCGTCGGAATCGATTTGTTATGCATAAGAGAGAGGCGGGCCCGGCTCCGGCCCGGCCCGGTTCGACTGATTACGGTATGTCACGCGTAAAATTCGATGTTCACCGTACTCGCGTCGGATCACTGGATCGTGGAGACCCAGACGTGGACAAAAAGACGAGAGAAATGCCTGGACGAGGACAGATGCGCCTACGTGTGCCGCGTTTGTGACATAATCGCGCGAAAACGAGCTCCGGGCCGATTCCTCTTTTTTCCCGCCCTCGTTTCGCGTCGTGAATGGCGGCACCAGTTTTCGAGAAAAAAGCGAAGGCTGATATCTGATCAAAAGTAAGCCAATGGGGTACGTTGAACTGATTTATTGGTGGAATTGATTTAGCGGCAGTTTTTCTCTACGACTCGCTTCCAATTTGTAACATCGAACAATTGTTGTGGAAATTTAAAACTTAATTTTGGAAATGTTGACAATTTTCCGATGCTCTGGCTATAATTATATTTAATGATATTACAAATGACATTGAAAATGGCATTAAAAATGGAATTAAAAATGGAATAAAAATGGAATTAAAAATAGAATCAAAAATGGAATTAAAAATGGCATTAAAAGTAAAGATAACTGAAAATGGTACTCGAATTACCATTTTCGAATAAAGAAAATTCCCTTCTTCTAGAAAAGTAACCAACAGATGATCCAGATATTTGCGAAAGTAACAGCAAGGCGAAAGGTTAAACGGATTCTCTATTCGATACACTTTCATAAGGCAGTTTCGAAAAAACGGACTCATTCGCATAGCCAAATCCGAGTATAGGTGTGGCTAATAATCCGCCATCGCGGTCGAAAGTGGTTCCTACAGATGATCCAGATGCGAGAGGACAGCGAACGATCACTTTCCCTTGCTCGCGCCTAAATCGTATCTCGTTGTAGTGACCATTCTTCTCGCCTAACGTCTAGGTCGTATTTCGCCATTGGCAGTGAACGTTCACGAAAATGGCTCGATCTGATTTCACATTTTTTTCGAGCGGCTAGCAGGCCGGTCACCGGTTCTCGTTGACTGTGAAGGGTGTTCGGTGAGGTAATTGCGAACGACAGAGAAATCTCAGGTGTTTCAGTTGTCGAATTCCACGTGACGTATCCTTGAACCGAAATAATTACCTGCAGTCGAAATTTTGTGGAAAGATACGCAACGTTGTGATCCTCGGAGATGCAGATTTGGCGCAAACCAGTTCTGCTGCGTGCCATTTACAGACGTAACAGCAGAAGAACGTGTTGCGTGTAATGCAATCCGCGGTCGGATTATGCACTTTTGCCGCGCAACTATATTTTCGTGTTTCAGGGTATTGGAAGGTTAAAAGAACTTACAGGTGATAATTAGAGGTAATTGGTTGGAATGCTTGTCGAGTAAACTGTTCGAAATTATTAAGCTTTGTCATGACACGAAGCATCAGATCGAGATTCTCTGATAACCAAACTGCAGATCTTCGTGCATCATGAAAGATCTCTCCATTAACCGCAAGATGCAGGACCGGTATATACTTAAATATTTTAATCACTTTACAGTAATACGATAATGGTTTCAAATTGTTTAAATATCTTTGCTATGTTGCGTTAAAAATTTCTGCATTAATTGATTTTACTATATTTTTATTTCTATATCTTTTTTCAATAATTAAGAATGCGTTCGTAATTGTACGCTATATTCTTGATAATTATACTTTAACATTCCTTATCAGATTATAATAATGTAAACTCTAAACTAAATAATAAGGATAAAAATGAAGACTACTTAATGATTCTGTTACAACCGAAAATAGTTTCACTTTTCTACTAAATTAATTGTCAGATTTACATTACTCTGGAGCAATAACTGATTTAAGAACGAGAGTATGATTGCTCAATCCTGAGTCTCGATCGTTTGTGTCAAGTTTCATTCGAAAGAGGCGCGAATCTTCCTAATCGAAGCGTCTTCCAAACACGTCCAATTAATTGCTTAATTAGCAAGGCCTTGTTTGAATCAGGTTGTTTCCACTTGGAAAAGTAAGTCGATCTCGTATAGCATTTCCTGACTAATTTGACGAAACCCGTGCGCAATTAAAAAGTCAATAAATCTGATGGGACCGCGGTGATACACGGCCACTAATAGGAAATAATGCTTTGTAATTTTTCGTAATGATCGCTGTCGCGGCCAATTACGCGAATGCGTGAAAGTTCATGATTAATTGTACGAAGACTGTGATTTCGTTTCACCAAACAGCTTCTTGTGTCCCGTCGACCGCGTTGCGGGATCGACAATCACGTGGAAAGGAAGGCGGAACTACTTAGGTGCACTTTTTTTTCCAGCGGACGTTGCTATCCTGAATTTTACGTCACGGCTAAGTTAAAGATAAGGAAAAGTGCCGCATTTTTGTTGTTATTCTTCCGATTCTGCGTAGACTAAGGCGTAACGTACGAATTCAAATGGAGTACTATTAATTAGCAGCTGTTGTTAGCAGACTGCAGATTTTATGCATTTATGGTGACGTATAGAATAGTGAAAAGATTCGACGAAATTAAAAATGTTGACGAATTCGTTTCAAGTTGCTAAAATTATTTAAGAGAGAAGAAGAACTGCACGCGTCGCCCATGTCTCGCCATTGATGTAGACAATTTTTATTTTGCATAAAGGTCCGCAGTCTTTCGTAACCGTACTATAAATATTTAGTAAATGAGTGTAATGTAAGTACAGTCATTAATATGGACTGATTGCATTTCAATAAATCGTTGCAAGTTGTATATTATTGTTTAAGCAAATACCTTTGTGCAGATTTCGAGGATTTCCGGAAGTCGCTGAAAGAGATCAAGCCACCCCTTCAATTCGTGATTTCCGTCGCTGATCCTGCGAAGACTTTGAACACTTCTGGCACCGTACGTCGGGAAGCCACCACTCGTCTGCTTGAAATCTTAAAAGACGTAATTACAATTTTTCTATTATTATAATATAATATCACTAGACTGAGGATTTCATACATTCAGAGATTCCACAATCGAATAAACAGAATAGACTAACATCTAACAACATTTAACAGCTTCTCCACTTTATTTTAAATTCACAAAGTAACCACTATTCAATTTTAATTGTTATAAATCACATCAGGAGAATTAATGTTTGTAATATAAACATGTATTAAACGTCACTTATAATTTTAACCTGTGAATCTTTACGTACTCAGGTGCGTACAAAGGTGTACGTTAGCAAGAATTAATTTCATTATCATTTTTCAATGCAAGAAAATTCACACTTCTTCAAATTTGTATAAAGTAGTTAATAAAAATGAAAAATAGAGAGATAAGCAGTCTTCTTACACTTTTCATTGTTTCACACTTAGCTTTTGCTATCGTACTTTCCATTATCACTTTCCAAGTAACATACTTGTTACAAATAAGTAACATAATTTCACGTAAAATGAAATACTTAATCGATAGGTCGACGGAGTAGAATTGAACGTGACGGCAGGCACGAAAGAGCGATTGGTGGATTTCGTAAAAAGCTTGAAAGACGGACTGGTGACAGCATCGATGGACAAAAGGGTGTTCCTAGTTCTACCAACGAACCCGGAGGATCTGGCAAAGCAGTTCGATCTGAAGCGACTCTCGAAGTAAGTGCAACTTCATCTGCATCGAAGACGCGCGAAACCGCTGGCTATTCCCAGGAATGTCTGGGAGACACGTAACAGCGATCGGCTGAATTGTCCCATGAATTATTGACTGAGAACGGACGAGCAGACAATTCAGCAAAAACTACTCATCCATGTACGGTCTATCTGCTTAACCTTGTGCCAGTTGTAGACTCGGTAGCGAGTCAGGAATGCCGCAACGATCCGATGCACCAGTTGACTGATCGATTGTTCGCGGATCGTCGCGCCTTCCAATTAGCGGATCATTCGGCGAACGCTGTCGTCGAACCGTTCGGTATTTTTCATCGAATATGGATGAGCATCGGGGGCAGGGGACGCTCCTGAATTGCGAATGAGAACGAAAGCTGTCATCCGACAGGATGACAGGACCGTGAGCTGCACAATGCCATTCGATTCGGATTCGACAGGATTTAGTGGCGATATAGCGCGATATCGGAGGATTGCTCGGTAATTGAGTTCCTCGCTGAATTACGGCATGAAATCCGAATGAACTGCTGAATTAAAAATTGGAACGCCGAACTTTTCTGATAGACGAAAATGTCTGTCCGCGTTGTTCTTATTTTTAAATATATTTAATTAGACCAGAAAAATATGAACGACCGCTATTCGCAACAGAAATGAGAAATAAATTAGAGCACGAAAATATTTCATTTTAATTAGATAATGAACCTCATTTCTTTATTTTACATTGTAATATTGAAGAATATATTACCACGTAAATACACAATTTTATATTTATTAAAGAGACATAATAGAACAGTGGAGAGTATTAAAATAAATTATTAATAAAGTAACAAATGTTCTTCTCGATTTGAAAAGTTTACAAGTTTAACAATTGAATACGCCGAGAGTCAATAATTTTACGCAAAATTCTGGCCGATAGTTGTCATACTTGATAATATTTAGATATTTTCACGAATCAAGTGAATTCGTACGCGATAATTCTCCGTATACAGTTGGATATGAAAATACTAGTAGCAAATAAATGCAGTTCATGTGTCCTGTGGGCGTTAGAGACAAGTATATCGAGTCACGTAAATGTGGGTGGACAGATTTCTTGCTTACACGAAGAACAGAAAGACATAGAACTATGAGAGCGATTTAGCATGGCTTTGTGAACCATTTTGCTTAGTTATGCCATGACACTCAGCGTGACAAGTATGTCAAGAGTAAATCCAAATCATGATACCTGCGATTCCTGTCATGTATGCGTCGTATTCGGGGCATTTGATCGAATATGAATGAGCCTAGAGCGCACGGGATTGTCGCGTACGACATCAAAAGGATCTAGAACAGCTCGCAGTGATGCTTTTCGAGTAACAACAGGTTCCATGCAACGATTACACTGTTTCGCGTCCGTACAGGTGTGATTCACGAGTCAAACAAGCTTGTTATTGACCGACTGCCATTATTCTTCGCAAACATCGCGCACGTCCGATGGAAATTTTTCTAGTTTCTCGTGTTTGTTGCCAGGTATGTGGATCTATTTACGATCTCCACGCATTACTTGGTCCAGCCGGACGACGACTATCATACGTTCCATCCGTCGCGATTGATGGGACTGTTCGACACGTTCAACGCGGACAGCTTGATCGATTTTCTGAGCGGACTCGGTGCGCCTAAGAGAAAAATCCTGGTATCGGTGCCAGCGAGCGCTTACAAGTTTACTTTGAAGGACCTGGATAACAATGCGCCGGGATCTGATACCGAGGAGAAGCAGCCTGCTGTCATTGATCGGAAACAGGTAAAATGATCCTGGTCCGAGGAACAACAATTTTTTAATCTTTTTGTACCTACTA
>CM052154.1:6284118-6397475 GCA_028455555.1 Augochlorella aurata
ATAATAATAATAATAATAATAAAATTAATCTAGCAAATATGATATTATGACTGATATCAGGTCAGTTAACACAAACATCTCATAAAGAGAAAATATATTTTATATCTTCCGTAATTAATAAAAAGTATTGATCAGTAATTAAACAGTGAAAAGTATTAAAATTATTCTCATAACTAAAAGTTAATATCTAATATGTCGTAAATATACAAGAATTTAAATATCGTCTGTTTTCGTACTCTTTTTTATATGCATTTCACGAATGATTGCAGAACAGAGAAGTTTTATTTAAGAAAATGCAATGCTAATTTTCGAGGATATAACAATTAATCGTGGGAAAATGTTGGTACACTTTCCCATGAATGATAAATCGAGGAGTGATTATTCTGTGCTGAAATTGTTAGTTGAATGTTCTTAGGAGAACTAGTATGCAGGTTGTGCGACGCCATTTGGTCGGGTTATGTCCTCGAGTTTGATTAGATATAGGAAAATGTAGAGTACTATAGAATGGTCTATTTTCCTACCGGTTGAGTTTCTGCACTGACGCTTCTAGAAAACACAATTGAGCTTCCTTCTTGTGTCACAATATTACTGTTACAAAAAATACCCATTGAAAGAATGATTTACACAAAATAATATCTTTAAGCATGTTGCCATTATGTTAGGCAGTTTTTAATATTTTTATTTGCACCTTCTGTCTAGACTTTGAATATTAAGCAAACAAACATTTTTTATTAAGCAAATAACAAGTTCTATTCGAAGGAAAATTGCACTCGAATAATTTTTGTAGAACAAAAAATAAAAAAGAGTATTGAATTTACGTTAAATATTATAAAAAACTATGCAAACATTTCAAACCTTTCATAGTATGTAAATCGAAAAATGTCCAAGAAAACAAATGTGACAGAAGTGTCTTGCTCTCTTCGAACATAATTTAAACATATTTAGATCTTCTAAAAGTTATTAAAAAATATACCATTCCATTTGAAAGAGTCTGCAAAATATTTCTACATTGTGTCCTACATGGGGACACAAACAATTCTTAAATCCGGAGGTTTCACTTTCTATTAAAAACAGAATGTCTCAAAAACTGAAGGCAATATAAAATAATGATTTTTTAATTTATTTAATTTATTTAACACGATACTTTTTGCCAATGTTTTTTTTAATACAGCGTCCCTTTATTTCAGTTGATACTGTTCGCCTCGCTGGGCGCGCTTCTGCACATCGTCGCCGGAAGCGTGATCGTCTACAATTGGAGAAAAATCCAAGGTCCCTACTATAGTAACAACGAGTTCTACCCGAGTAAACAGTACATGGACATGTTCATATCGGGGGCGGTGTTCACGTTCGTGAACGCGGTGATCTTCGTCGTGGAGGTGATCCTGACGGTGAGGTACTCGACGAAGAGCCCGCAGTGAGGAGGGACGCGCATCTTTCGACAGGTAGATCGACTATGGATATCGGAAATCATTGTTCCGAGGTATCCTTGTTAAACGAACGACGTATTAAATCGACAGCTGCCAAGAAGCCATGAACAAATCGACAGTAAAATAACTACACGACGTTACACGTTGTTCAAGAGAAGCGCGTATAAATTGTAATTGCACTGCGGATTTGACGCATTCGCGAGAAAAACGAGTAGCCGGAATTTAACGCGTTAAGAAAATTCGAAGAATGTTAATTATAATCGAATTCGATCTCTTTCGATCAAAAGAGAACATCGGTTCTCGTCTTATTACGACTCCAGATGTGTCTTGTTGCAGTTGATGCAACAAATTCGTGCTATGCACGAAGATTCGCAGTTCAATTACGGCAAAGAATATTTTAATATATCTCGAATTAATAAGTTCACGAGTGGCGCCTTAGTCAGTAATATAAATTAGTACTGTGCGACTAGATGCGTACGCAAGCATAGTCGTCTTAATCGTGCTTTTCGACGAACATGAGAACGACAATGGTCGCCGAATGAGTTCGAAATTGTCCAACCGGGAACTACGATGAGACACGAAATATTGATAGAGCATAATGCCGTCCAATTTTCAAAAATACAATCGACAAGCATAAACCATCGAGCCAAATATTCGCGGATTAATCGTAAGGCGATCGTAGAAGCGACTCTTTTTAGAATACGTGAATGGAAATCAGCTGTTACTATTTTTAAAGGATGTACAAACTAAACGATGTATTTGAATCTGTGGTACAGTATTGCATTATGTTAAATTATTGGTTCACGTGGCAAACGTGTTAGTAGATTGTCCGATCGTAGTCAGTATAATTTTAAACGAGTAAGTTTTTACGATTTATAAATCTGTTTTCACTTTTGTATTCAGTGTAATCTTTTATAGAGTAGCGATTAGCGTGAGAGTGTTGTTCTTCAAGTATCCAAAGATTTATCGAATTTCTGTATACTTTACGTTTTAAGGACCACCGAGAAATATCGATTCATAATACTATTACGCTACGATCCAAAGTCTGTATAGTTGTGCAATTAGTCTCGTGTTAAGTAAAGTTTTCAACAGACCGTGAATTTTCATGCGTTCGCGGCATTTACAGAAAAATAATTAACAGGCGACAATCGCTTCGATTATTATGATTATTATTGATTATTATTGATTGTTATGATTAGTATGATTATTATTGACCGAACTTCGCATGAAGATTCGCAGTCTGTTCATTGAAGTATTAGCGGTAGTATCGTTGAGTTATGCGTTTCGCGCGTGCGACGAAATTCAATCTCAGAATTGCCATAAATATTATTAGGTAAAAATAATATATTTTGTAACGTTAGCGATCGCTATAAATAAGGGAACCGAAAGGATTGCAATTAGTTATCGCATACGCTTATCGATTTAAATACGCGCTCGTAGATCTAACGAACCTTGACGAGTCTTTATCAAAACAATTCCGTCCAACATTAATATTAAACTAACAATCGTGTATACCAGACATCACTCGTATGCACGACAAGCATGTGGAACTTTACCGAATGAAATATGTAATTAGATGATAATTCGCACGAGAATTGTTTATCATGTAAATTTACTTCATCGAACGTATTACCTGTATTTAAGTTTTCGAGAACGAATAAAACTATCGGATCGCTTTATTTCGTACTTTACATTCATGTAAAAACTATGTGATTTCTGTATCAATAAAAACGTTTAACGAAACAATGGGATAGTGATTGAGCCAGTCTTACGACAAACTGATCGCAAAAATATAATCGAATTTTTCTTATGGTTCAGAGGTTGAATCGCCAACATTTACCATGAATTCAGAGACAAGTAGTGAGGTAAATATGTAAAACTGTTACGTGAAAAATACATTAATAATAAAATTCACGAAGAAATTGTGTATATACTCTTGTAAGGCTAACAGTAGGTTTAATATTGTAGCTGCATAATAAAAAAGCTGCGATCAGGAAAATATTAATTTATAAATGATATAAATATTACTTAAAATATTATTTATAAACAGTATTATAATTAAAAAGGTGTTGTTTATAAAATATATGTTATTAAAAGTATTTTTATTAGTTAAACTGAAAGATATAGAGGTGTAAAGCTATTTTGCAGACTTTAAGTATTTTAATATCTGGATACTCTTCAAATACTTTTTAAAATTAAAACAAAACTAATACAATCGAACAAATCCGCAAAAATCCAAGTCGATAGGTGCAAAGTTTCAATGTCTGAATCGTCGCATTCCTGCATTCCCGACCCTCACAAATCGATCACTGCGAAGTCGGAAATTTATCGGAGCGCGAATTCAACTTTCCAACGTTCAGAACGCATCCAACAAAAAGTTGAATGACATCGGAGGTATTAATGACCGCTCGGAGGTTCGATCATTACAAAACGAAGAAAAAACGAACTTCCAGCGAAACGAGGGAATTATGAGTAAAGAAGGTCGACCGATCTAAGTTACCCAAAATAAATATCGTGTCTTTTTATTTCTTGCTCGCCACTCGACGAGGATCAACAAAGTGAATTTTCTAACCTGCAGGTAAGAAGGGATTTTGGCAAAGATTGAATCTGTTTAAATCAAAAGTAGCCGACGACCACAGCCACGGCGGTGCCGTTAAACTAATTGTCAAGCCGCTTAGGGTATTACAATTCGTAAGTATTACCGGCGATTGATGTTTCAACTATATTATTGTGAACAGTATCGCCCGCTGAATACTCGTTCAATCGCAGTGTAATCTAACGATCGCTCATTTGCAATTAATCAGCTAGTGGTGTTACTGATTTTCGTGTTCATAACTTACGCGATTGCACTTGGAAACAAGGAAGTGTCGGCCGTGACCTGTATATTACTCGTTGTCCTCTCCGGTGCCTACGTTTTCTCTCTAGCGGTGGAATTGATCAGCTATTTCGCCGGAGGAGAACTGTACTCGATTCCGGTAATAAATCGAACCTAATCATTCGTTGTAAAGTGAACTGTGCGATATTCTCGAACGCTTATTCCCCTGACAGATATTTGTTCTTTCCTTCATCGGCGCGATACAGTTCGGAGTCTCCGGAATTTTTTTGATACTGTCCGCCGCCATCCACTTGTGGTACATACTAGTAACGCTGTGTCTTTGTCTGTTGGCGTTCGTATTATTTTTAATCGAAGTTATAGTCATACTCCTGTGAGTACCGTACTCGATTTATGTCACTTGGAAATATTCGTAGCCGTGAACTTTTCTCGCAGGTTATGGAAACAAACGTGTTTCTGCAAGCGTTGCGCTGCCCCGGCCCAGGCTGACGTCCATTTCGACGACTATTGCGATCCTCTCTGCACAGTGAGTTCATTACTTTACAGAAAAAATAGAACTCGTTCTACTAGCTGTTACGCGATTTTACTAGAATTATTTTTGTAATTGCTATTCAAACATTTTCTACCTGTGTAGTAAAGAAAACCGCGGGTTACTCCTTCGATCAACGTATTATATTAATAAATTGGGATTTTTATCGACTGTAATGTTACTGTAATTATTCGTTACTAGACTGCGTATTTTATGCATTTATGGCACCAATGTGTAGATCAAATGCGCAATAGCAAAAGTATTTAAAGAATAAAAAGATACTATTTATACTAGCTTGAATCCATTAAAATTATTAAGATACAAAAAATGCAGACAACTTTTAGTTTTCATAAAAATCAATAGTTTATTCTTTAGAGATGAAAGTGCATCGTTCTATTTAACATAACATATTTTTTCTAAAATCATAAAATTTCTACAATTATCACTAGAAACCTCAAAGCACTTTTCCGATCAGAACGTCGAGCGACTGATGTAAAATTCGAAGCAATCTGTGCTCCCGAAGGGTCAATGTCTCAAAATGTAACTCTTTACGATCTAGGCGGGCAAGTTAGACCTGATGACCAGCGTCAGCGACGTCAGGATACCGCCAGGCGGCGAGGAAGGGGTACCCGAGCATTGTTACCGAAAGTTGGGACAACCTCGTCGACGACAGTACGTCGACCGTCCGTCCAGCGCGCGATTTGTGTCCGACGTTGAGTTTGCAAAATGTCAAACGGATTCCCCTGCGATGACACACATCCAGAGCCAAGCGAGTAGCACCAATTAACTTATAGTCTACAGGGAAAAGCGAAGCAACCGCGATACCCTTTCGCGTTACTTCGCGTTACTTAGACAGTCGTGCACAAAAGTATTGCCACGACTATTGAACTAACTGTTTGAAATTGGTAATTATTTCGAGGTAAAGAATAGATTCTAAGAAATCGAAGTATTTAATCATTAATTGACATTGCAACGAAAGGTAGTTTGTATTTACGAGAATCGTCATTAGACTGCAGATTTTATGCACTTACAGTATAAGTCCATTTATGTGAACTCGTCGGGAGACAAACAGTTCGTATAACCAGGTAGTTCACGTGATAGGACTAGGAAATGACTATTGATATAATAGGACTACGAGTTTTTCTCTAAATAAAATTATATTCGAATAAATTTTTCAAATCAAATTTTATTCGACTAAAGTTTCGAATAAAATTTTACCCGAATAATGTTTCGAAAATTAATTGATCGAATAAAATTGTATTCAAATATCTTTCAAATGAATTCTGCGAATCAAATTTTATTCGAATGATATATCGAGTCAAATCTACGACTGAAATTTTATTTGTTATTCATTATTCGAATAAAATTGTCCCAACTCTGTCACACGCCTTGGTCCTCAAATTGTAACAATGGAATTGTCTTTCTTATAATTGGAATGACGTTCGATACTAGTTCAGATAATTGGAGCTCAGCTAGGATTCACAAAATCGGACATTGACGAAAATTTCGTTCGCATAACTGGAGTTCTACTGTATAGCAAAAATGAGTATGTGAAGTTGGAAATAGTAGTGAACGCGTTATTTTCAATCCTTTACTATCGTCGAAGAGGGCGTTACGTTCTATTTCATTTCTATTTCTTGAAATTGGCGGAGACCATTGTTATCTTGCATAGAGATCCGCAGATTAATCGTCATTTCTCGATATTAAACTGGACAGATTTGATAAACTTTAGCAAAACTTTAGACTCAGCGTCAAGTGAGGGAAAAACCGACGCAAACTGCGAGCAAATGCGAATTATGCCATCGACAAATGGGAATGTTCACGGCTACTATGGAAACGCAACCAATGATGCAACAGCAAGCACCATGCGCTCCTTGTTCACCCTGTGCACCGTGTCCTGCACTTGTGCAGCTCATTCGAGGAATGCCGTGTTGTCCAGGGTTTGTGCCTTTTCATAAAAAAAAAAAACAGATACATCGTCCACAATCATTCACTTTGTCTTTGCTTAAAATCCGAAACTCTTTGTTATTTGACATTAGAGCTATCAAATCTGATCTTTTCTTTTACAATTCCCGATATAAAAATGCTTCAATGAGAAATTCTTAAACAATCTTCTTCGTTCAAGCATGCATCGATATAGAAATCGTACAAAGTTTAAATAAATTGTGAAGAAGCTTGGTAGTTTAGTATCAAACATTATTGTATCATTCAGAAAGCTCTAGAAATATGTATATATGACAAAGTATAATCCAAGAGTATATTGTTTTCTTGATGGTAAGATGTTAAGACGTAACTTCGCCAATTTTACTAAATGGTATAAAATCCATTTAATTTTTAACCCCTTGCCGTACCAGTTTCATTTGACAATTTATATTTATTATGTATTTACATTTAGTTGAATGCTTAAATATTGGTAACAAGAAAGTAGAATTTGATTCCGACATAAAGAAACGCAGCAACATTCGTACTCGAGAGCTTATTACTAGAAATCTCTACCACGATTCTGACTCGTTAAAATACGGCAAGGGGTTAATTACCAGAGGTCAATAACCATTCACAACTTCTTCAAACACCTGAAAGACATTTTAATCTTCAATAGTAGCGTTTGAAATTTTTACGTGATCATCTTGGTTCCGATATGTGCCCTAAAAATGTATTCTTTAATACGACGAATAGTTGCAGATGCGTAACAACAGGTATAGTCCAATTGCCACAGCAAGGTCAACAGCAACAGATGGTTAAACAGGACCAAGAACAGTTGATAGGGACGAACGAGCTGCAGAAGACGGAGCAGAAAATCCACGGAGCGTTGACCAGTGAGAAAGCTCGAAATGATCAGATTGCGATCACGGGTGTTAATACGATAAAGAACTAACTTCCCTTCGATGTAGATACCGCCGATCAACGATCGGTGTGCCGTACACCTCGCTCTTCTATAGTCTCACTCGATCGAGGCTTTACCATTATAAACGAATGTGACAAATATATCATTGAAAAGGTCTAAAACGATTATTTCATTGACTGATCTGATTAATCATTGTGGCCATATAACGCGGAAAATTCAAAGCCATCATCCTCTCGCCAATCTACGCGCTATATTCTATTGTTCAGAATTTTGAGGAGCGGAGTACTGATTTTACAAATTTTCTACTTTCCTATATTCGTTTGAAATGCTTGGTCTTCGGAGATCTCAGATCGCTGCGTTCGCCATTTTGAAGGTGAACAAGAGGAGAAGACAATGGCAGGAGTGTCGGGCACTGTCGCTAAATTCACTGTCGCTTCGTATTGCGTGACACCGAGCAGGAGAACCGAAATATATAGCCAAACTGCGGGCGAAGATCCCAGATGCATGTAAGATGCTAAAACGATTCAAACTCTAATTAGAAAATATTTCACGAATCAACCGATTGTTGTTCGCTACGGACGCTGTCCGTCGAAGCAGATCGACTATCCAAAAACTCATGATCGATATCCGCTTCTTTCGCAATTTCTCTATGACACTAGATTGCTATAATGTTCCTAATCGGTTCAGCAGGAGAATGTCCGACGATACAGAGAAAAAGGTCCACAGATCGTCGCTGAAGGAGAAGCAGCGCGCGGTGTCGCAGAAGTCGGAGAGATCAACGAAATCTAGCGTAGATCCCAGTTTCGACGCTGTTTCTTCTGCCCCCACTGTCACCACGGACCAATCGGAGATTGCGGTTGACGCCGCTTCGTTGGTTCCGCCGAAGCAGAAGGTGGCGCAGATGATAAACCTTCTTCAGGAGTTAGAGGAAGGCAAAGCTTCCGACTCCCCAACTGGAGATATGGCGGTTGTTATTAGCGAGGAAGGAAGAGGCGACGTTGAGAAAGAAGGGGTGACGACGGAGGACGATCAGTACGAGGAAAACGCGGGAAGTAGAATAGAGGCTCGGGAAGGCGAAGAAAAGGCCGAAGATGTCGATGCAGAAACGAAGACAGTTGACGAAGACATGACGAAAATTAGTGTCGCGACGGAAAGGAGCATCGGCAGCGAGCTCACGAGCGTGGATGTCAGCCCGGATGAGAGCGCGGGGTCGTCGCCAAGGCAGTCGGACATCTTGAAGAGGGAAATCTCGGTGGAGACTGCGTCACCAGTGAAACATGGAGTGGAAACGCAGGCGTAAGAGATTCATATTTCACTATAATACTGTCGAGTACTAGAGATAGGGTGCTCAAAACATTTTGCAAACACGGATTAAAAATTAAGGCGCGAGGGTTCAGAAATTAATAAACGTGAACTCGTTTGGTCCAATTACAATTATTTATCATAATTAGTGAAAATATTTAGCAACGTACTGACGAGGTTTTCCCAGCCAATTTTCTACAGTTCATTACCCTAACTGAAACCTTTACGCCACTATCTCATCTGGCCCCAATGCACGGCTGATAAATAACCGGAAATTGCTTTGTGAATCTATTAGTCTCTAGCTCGAACTCGTTCCTTTCGTTATATAATCCCATAAACGCAATGAGCAACACATAACTGCTTCAATTTCGCATGGACGTAATATTATTTTCATGTTCATAACTGTAACATTGAATAGAGAATAAAAAATTTTAATATCTTCGTACAGAAAGAAATACGCGAGATTTTAAATTTTCTAAATTGATTCCGAATATTCCATTTCGAAAAATCCTTCCGAGTAAATGACTACTGTCATTTTTGTAAGTGATTGTAAATATTTTAGGTCTAACTGGATTCTAACATGAAATAATATGTTTTGATTCCAGAACTGATCCTAGCAGAACCAAAAAGACCTCGTTCCTGAAGAAAAAGAACAAAGTTGAACCGTCCGAACACGAATCGTAAGAACAAAAGGATTATTACTCTCAATTAGTTGATCGTCGCGAATTATTTCTCTTGTATCTAATCGAGACATGAACATTTAGGCACCCTGAGGCAGATGTTCATACCTGGTGCTCCGACACTATGTCCGAAGCCGGTCCAGCAGCTCCGTGTAAAGCAGAACCTGAGGTAATTGAGCATAGAAAAGTCTAAACCAGAAAATGTTTAAACGAAATTTTTGTCAAACTATATAACATGCGTTGCAGAAATTTCTAGTAGACAAGCGAGGTGTTTTGGGGGAAATGCCCACTTGTCCAGCTTGCAAAAGAGTACAGGTAAATATCGCAATTAAATACATAATTAACATTTGAAAAATGCAAATAATTTCCTTAATCAATTACGATCGCGTAGTTAAAGATAACAATAACTAGACTGGTAGTGATTAAAATAAAAATGTTCAACATTCATTGCACGAAACAATAATTATATAAATGTGTATTTAACGATTTCAATAAGTTAAAAATTGACAGTTTCAAAGCCTTTTAAATTTTTTACTGTTTTAAATTTCATTCAAATAGTTAATCGCTATGTTATAGTAACAAAAGGACTGCAGATTGTTGTACTATGTACAACTTATTAACATTAATAATGCAGGAAAGGCATTGTAATCCGACTTACGTTACTCAAAATAAATCGGGCAATTTTCATTTTGCATAAACCTCTGTCCAGCAGTTAATATTTCGCATTCTACAGTATTTTTCAGTGTCGCCATCTTTCTACTACTACAGCGTTTACAGGGACAAGCGAGGCAGGCTGTACTGTGACTATTGTGCTCCGAAATATGCAGTAAAAGTACGACAAATGCTCTCAATAAAATTAAATTAAGTTTCAAATAACTCGGAATATCTAGGAATGCATAAAACGCAATTGACTCGAAGTTGTGTCAGAAAATAAGCGACTAGTGGTCATGAAATTTCGGGAGACGAATATTCGCATAAATGTTCGTAGTTTAATAATGCACAATGCGATGAGTTTTCCCTGTCTGTTCTAGGTATTGTATAGACACGATCCAAACGAACAAAAGTTTTTGAAATGCGCCCAATGTGCCACTCTATTACGTCAGAAGACCAGTCGGAGCGAAGTAAAATCATTTCTTTTTTACTCTACATCATCATGATTTATCAATACAATGTTTGAATTGCAATTTTTCAGTATTTCCGAAACAAGAACGACAATTGTCCGAGATGCATCCAAGTGCAAGGACGTGTACATTCAGCCAGAAAGTAGACAACAGTAGCAGAATAAAACTATCGTGTAAAAATACTTAAGAGTTAATGGCATTCATTAGAAATATTTCCATGTACATATATATTGGCTTGAGATTAATGACTATGTATATTGTGAGAAATATAATTGTATTTTATTACAAAAATATTTTCCGCTTCAGACTGTTCCACCATTCTGTAATAATGCTACTTATTACGATCAATTAACGGTGCTACTACGTTGATTATATTACGCCGTATTTATTTCATGAAAATCAACACATATTGTACATTGTTTGAACAAGCATAACCAGCATTTATTTCAATCAATCATGCTGTCGTATGTTCTTCGAAATAAAAAGGACAGATTCGTTTATGCAGACGAAAGAAACTTCTTAATAATGGTAAAAATTGAAGAGTCTTTGTAAAAACACTGTAGAGCAACAATTCTTCAGCTTGCACGAATCATTTGATCGGAGACAGCGCAAAGTGCATCAATAAGCAGCGTATGAAAAAAAAGACATACAAGTTTCTGATTGTGTGTTAGAGACAAATGAAAATGGAGGAGCTATGAACGATCCACTGGATCAAAAATGGCACTACAAGCGACAATGGCACGCAGTTCGAAAATAAACTTGTACAAACGTCGATTATTTGGTATATAGATTATAAATATATATCCCGGAGATTATAATGATAGGAAATAACGATTGCTTAATTGTTGATAGGACACTAGTAAACGCTACTAATCTTTGGTGTAAAACAAACCACCTTCGCGCTCTTCAACTGTGCGTAATTATACATCTAAATTAATCGAGAACCAGCTGTATATAAACCACGCGAAAATATTCCTCGTGCGCGATATAAATCCTTAAAAATTAGCCTCGCCCGTACACTGATTGCAAAAAACAAGATACCTACTGCTAATTGTTGCCATCGTTCAAATACTGATTAGCAAAATCGTTGACAATTCGATCGTCGCAATAGTCGCCCCCCGTATTTCTCGATCAGAAATCCCATCTCGTTCTCCTATCGGTTTGCTTACAAACGATAAATCCTCGCCACCGAGGTCGGAACATTTCCATGGAACATTTGCATCGATTCAAGTTATCGCGAGGAACGAGCAATCTGTTTCTTTCCTTGCGCAATGGCACCCAACGAAGCCACGGAGATAACGGGATATCTCGTTTCTCCCCGAATAATTTCGATCGATTGAAAATAGCGTTTTCCAAACATCCCTTATTTCCATTTGCTCTCCATCTACTCGCTATAAATAGACTGCGGATTTTTATGCATTCACAACACTTGGGAGTAAAATATTATGCAACTCGATGGTAGAGAGTCTCTCAGGATGATGGAAATACTTCGATATTGACGATACACTTTCTTCGTAAACCGAGTAAAAACTTTTGCACACATCTAAGACAAGAATACGCTTGTATCAGCAACGAATAAATAGTACTATGTTACCAGGTTGAGCGTCAATCGTATAATATTTTCATCGAAGAATTTATTCGAAACATCTATCGACTGAAATTGCATTCGAAACGCTTCCCGAATAATATTTCATTCGAATAAATTATTCGAAACATTTTTCAAATCAGATTTTAATCGAAAAACGTATTCGAGTATTCGATATACTCTATTCCCAAACATTTCAGTTAAGAAACCGATTTTCATCAAAGAACCAGTGAAAATGAAAATCCAGACCGCAATCACAAATGCATAAAATCTGTAGTCTGATCAGAAATGCATCCTTAAGGCACGATTTTCAAGGAAATTCTCTATCAACTAGAAATTCGTAGGAAACTCAGTAATTGACCTCGACACTTCTAAACCCGATATTCGTTCGATTGCTCGTTCCCTCTAAATATCCCGTCGTTCCTAAACATCGCCGATGTCCTAGGTGCCATGTAAGTATACGCATCATCAAAATTCTGCATGGAGCTGAAAATAGAGCCGCGACTAATCTCGTTATCACAGTACGCGATATCGCACGCGTTCTGGGGCTCGGTCGTGTGATAATAGATCCTATTGTTCAGCTCCGGAAAGCCACGATTCTCGCATTCCTGATTAGATATAGAATACGGATAGCCCAAATTCACGCACGAATCGGCCACATTGCAAAACTGCTGAGAAAAATGACCGCGACTCGGTTCCTGGTGATAGACAGACGACGGTCTGGCATCGTAAGCGTTGCACTGGCGAGGAATTTCGCAGGCCAGGTGACCGGAAGTCGTCGGGTCGTTCTGCTTCAGGCCACCGACAGTGTAATTCTGGTAATAGTTACCGTATTGGACGTGATTCGCGAACGGATACTGATTAGGATGGACCGGTGCATGACCGGCAGGGACATTGACCATGCTACCGGCATTGTTAGCTGGCATAATCTGCCGATAGTTTTTGTCCGACATGGGCAGAACTCTCGAGACCTTCGACGTTAGATTGTCCGTCGAGTTCCAATTCGGATTTCTGGTTTCCGGTACTAACTTCTTGTCGCGAGGTGGATACTGACAGTTGCCAGCGTAATTGTTCATGAAAATCGCATCCGGTGGATTCTCGACGACGATTTGCCGGCGAGCTTCGTCAGGCTTCAGGGTTCTAGGACCTTTTCGTTTTTTGAAAAAGGAGCTGATCAATGGGATGATCACGCTCAGCTGATTCTGAATGCCGTTCTTTTTCAAGTTCTCGTAGTGCAAATACTGGTCCAAGGCGGTCTTCGAGTTCCCGTTCACGTCCAACAGCTGGACGACGTTTTGCTTCGTTCTGTTTCGGTGCTCCATTTGGAAGCTAGTTTGCCAAGTTAGGTAGTCCGATTGGCATTGTTCCAGCGTGCAAGGGTTCGGTGGACAATCCGGGCTCTTCGGCGCGGTTTTCGGAACTGATTTTAGGGAGTTATTCGGCGTTGATCGTTTGTCCGTGAGCTTCGGCTTCGGGCGGGCTGAGCACTTTCTCGGTTTCATTGGCATCAGAAAGCCCTTCTTTATTTCCACGTTGCCGGCCTCGTCGCAGGTACCGCATTCTTCCAACTATAACTCGCGAAAGATTACTGTGATACCGCATTTTGTTCGATTCGATGGCCGACGAAGGGATGTCTCGTGTTTGCGTTTATGGAGGATGTTGTTCGCGGCTTTGTCGCGTTAGCTATTTTTCGTACGCGCGCGAGATAAACTCGTCGATGACGTGAAAATGTTGGCGCAATTGTATCCGGATTTTTGTTTGTAGAAGTGCAAATATCTATTTTGTAGATCGTATTCAGTGGGAATCGTGGAGAAATATGATTTCTAGACTGCGGATTAGGCAAAAATGATTCGATACAAAGCAGTAAAAAGAAGTTTCTTTTTAAAGTAGTGCATACAATTTTTATTTCGCATAAAAATCCGCAATCTAGTGATTATGATATTAAATTATGATATTATTTAATAATATTAAAAACAATCGAACACGAAATTCTATGTAAATATCAACATCATGCTATTTGCTATTAACAAGATGGTATTGTCACGCGAATAATCTGTTTTGTAATTTATAGATAAAAATAATCTCAGTTTAAACGTTCTTGTTTTCACAATTAAAATGGTTTGTTCTAGCAAGTTTTAATGTTGAGTATCTGTTTTAAAAACTGCTCTACATCTAATATTTTTGCGAAATTAGCACGACAGGATTTTTTGAGACACGATATACTAAAACGATATTATCGTGCAATTGAATGAACTTCTGATAACCCAGTGAAAACCATGATTTCGAAAGATTCTTAACAACAAATACAGTGTTGCAATTAACGCTATGGATTGTGTCATAATTCATTGATACAGATGGATCCTTCTCCTATATCTTGTGCAAACGAGAATATAATAAAATAAAGCTGCACATATAAAGTGCAATGAACATCGTAAACTATAGAATACTAAACAATTAAAAATAAGAACGTGAATTCAAAATTTATCCGAGTAAACTGCTATTGCAAATTTGCATAGTACTTTTTACTTAAAGATAAAATTTACTACTAATTTGCTAAAAATTTACTAAACTAATTAACAATTAGATATCAGAATATAGATATCTACTCCAAATAAAGTACATGGAAACTGTACAGTATTAAAATAACGCAAGATGTTAATTTGTTCATAATTTCTGGTCCAAATCTAAACAAAATTGGATATGTGGACTTCTTGTAAAATTAAAAGTATCAAATGGAGCACTTTTCACGCCTTTCACAAAAGACAGTGTGAAACATTTAACTATTATTTTTAACAAACAAGACGGATCAAGTCTTCAACAAAAAACAGTATTATTCATTTATAATTTGTCTCAACTATTATATATTATATTATATATTACCTAAGCCTAAACATAATGAAGTATATCGACTTCTTGTAAAATTTAAAAAACAAATAGAGCACATTTCAAGTTTTTAACCAAATATAGTATTAAACACTTAATTATAATTCTTCTAAACTATCATATTACCCACACCTAAATAAAAACTTAGTTTCCAGCTATTTCAAATAATTAGAGCAGTCCTCAAATCTTCAGCAAAAGAGAGTGTTCAACATTTAATTGTTATTTCCATTGACTATTATTTTACTCAGACCTAACCCTGCTCCAAAAAACATTCAGTTCATAAACTCCTTGCAAAATAATAAAACAAATGTCTGAAATCTTTAAGAAAAAACAGTATTAAGCATTCAGTTATTTTTCGCTCTAGTTGCATGTAATCTGGTTATGATAATCCGTTCAAGTCTCGTGTGATAAACAATTTACGAACCATCTCTGCCTTCGCCAAGTAGATCCATAGTTTCCGCCACGTGCTAAACTTTTGTTGATCACTGAAGTTGTACCTCATTTCCTTTGACACATACCTAGTCGCCAAAGGACTGCGATAATCACTGTATATACCGTTTTCTACCATCGCGACGCTCATTTTACTTGATTTTCGATCGAATTCGGACAACCGGAGTGTTCTTTAAATCAATTTCGAGCAACACGAGAGAACGAGGAACCACGCGATCAGCTGATCGACTTCAACACATCTGCCGCTGCGCAGTATCTCTAATAAATGTCGACAACCGTCGCGCTATCTATCGACGGACCTTTGAACTTCCCGGTTCAAACTGCGTCATTATTTTGATTCAGTAAAACTAGATTTTTCACGTAATTTTGACGCCCAAGGAGAAAATACTTGAGCAAATTGTGCAATGTTGTTCCAAGTATGTACTGGGAACTTCAGAAATATATTACTACATACGATTGTAAAGTAATAAATCTGTGCAATTATATTTTTATAAATTCTGAGCTGGTTTGCATTGCCACAACACTCTTATATTTTATTAAACTAATTTTTGTAATTTTCTGTTTCATTCCAGAAGGTAAAGTGAGACTCTCAAAAACCTAGTTTTGAATTTTGAATAGTTTCTGTATTTCTAGCATTGAGTTTAGAATTTTTTAATTTTGTAATTTTTTGTAATCTTAATCTTTTCCTAATTTTAAAACATAAAAATGAAACTAGAAACTTAAAATGAAATAAATATATATAAGAAGTATTTTATGATTTTCATCATTGTTAATGTCCAATCAAGAAAGATTAATGTCAAACTAGCGGAGTTTTGAGTTAGAAATTCAACTTCAATATTTTTTTATGGAATTTATATTCCCGAATTTTGGAATTTGTTTTCAAATTGCATAAAGTATGTTACTGCTATCGAGTACCTGTTTGCGCAACTAACTTATTCGCCGATGAACGCATTCGCTAAATATTTACGGCATTGCGTTGCCGTTTGCATAAACAATATAATACGATCTACAAATTGGATAAAATCATCCGCGTTCAAGTATTCGTGTACGTGGCTCTCGATTCTTGCAAATTGCGGTGCCATTTGAGGACAAGCCAACCGGGGAAAGTACCCACGTTCCAATTTCACGTGGGACCATAACTGATCGATGTCATTGTTCTTTACATGCGAAAGGAAAACCATAAATCGCGGCGGACTGCCTGCTTGCAAACACAAACATCCCTCCGTCAGTCACCGTTTATCGTCTCGCGTTTATCTGCGTTAGTAATCAATCGTTATCAATAACCTGCGGATTTTATGCACTTGCAGTGTGTACAGAAGTGCATTGTAACTACAGAAATGCGCAGCCTACGAATCGATAATTAATATTCGAATAAATAAATTTTTATTTATTTCGAATAAATAAACTTTTATTTATTTCGAATAAACTATTTTAATAAAATGTCCCTTCAAAAATGAAACTTACTATACAGAGTATTCAAAAAGGAGCTTTAAAAAGCCTTAGTAAATATAGGTCGAAAGGTCAGTCGTCTCTGAGACTCGAACGTTTCTGTTTACTAGCATCATAATTGATTTAGCTGCTTCGATTCGACATGTTTGTTAAATAATTCGTCGGAGATGTGGAATTTTAAAGAGAGTTCACAATTCTGTAAGATGTCCAGTGTGTATAGGAATGAAAGGAAGCCACGTGGGATATAGTCTATAAATATCGAGAAGTCATTAGTAAGTCATTCATGATGCTAGCTAATTCGACCAATGTTTACTAAGACTTTTTTTACTTGGTATAGTGTGCCCTATATACTATATAAATATTGGATGCTTTCTTTGAACACCCTGTATATGCCAACATTAATTATTTCACTCTGTTATACTTATTACGCTGCGAATCGTTATACAATTTTTTCGTTGTATCAAAATCCATCTAAAATATTTTTCATCGATTAAGAAAATATTTAACTTGAAAATGACATAAAAATGTATCTTTTTATTAATCAACATTTATATTATATTCCTGATATTTCCGAAATTGACATACGCCATAAATGTATAAAGATACGCAGCCTCGTCATTGTTTAACGATCTAGAAGAAAGGATATATTTTCGCAAATTATCAATGTAAGGGTGTATACCATACTCGAAAATGATTGTTTAATTGAAAATTTCCGTAAGAGGGAATTATTGAAATTATTTGTTCCTTTAAAAAGAAAAGTATGTTTTATGCATGGTACATGATGTACCCACCACATTCCATGGAGACATGTTTGGATTCGCCCATTCGATGATTACTTCATGATTTGGGAAAAGTGTCAAAGATTCGGGCACCAATCTTCTTCTTCCCATGGCGGCGCCTCGATGGGTATTATACGTAACTAATACATAGTTCAGCACGCCGTTTATGTTACGATAAACGGCAACATTTTCGATGTCATCGGTCATTTTGTAGAAGCACTGCAAAAGAAAGAACTACGTCAGCCATATTACAGCCATATTACACAAAATTTAAAAAAATAGGCATTGAATAAAATTCAATTTGTTTAACATTTGTGTTCGATAAATTTTTTGAGATTTTTCTAGATTTTATGATTTATAGTTTACAATTTATAATTATAATTATAATTCTTATACACTGGATACGCGTTGTTTCACTATCAGTACATGAGTAAAAATTACAAAATGTCGAAAGTTTATAGTAAAATTGAAACTTCTGTAATTAGAAATTTTTACGAAATTCATTAGGAAGGCATACAAATAATCAGAAAGTGTGCATATATGACAAAAATGAACAGTTAACATACAAAGTAACCCACGAAATTGTTGAATAAAAAAAATGAATTACCATTCAACTATTATTTATTGCAATCTAGACAAAAAATATTTCCTCTGTAAGTCTACTATTTGACAAATAATGTAAATATTTGTTTAAGTAACACCATTTATAATTTACTACAATGCAAAATATGGTTAGAAAAAATGTCACATCACCTCTCAAAGGACGAAATTCTACAATTTCTGCAATAATTTACAACTCTTATTCCCAATTTACATTTAGACTTCTTTATTAGTTGTTTCAAAATTAACGAGCCAAAGGAGTGGACAATTAAATTGTTGCTACTCTCGTTATTTTAAAGAAAAATTCCATCCATACCTTGACAATAGCTTCGGTGCTCAAGTATGGTGGCAGCTGGACGATGTAAAGCCGACGATTATTAACGCTAGCCACAACGCCGATCTTCTTTCCAGGATAGATCTCAAACTGATCGAGTTCCCTTACAGCTCGTGCTGCCTCTTCCTCGGTGGCATACATGATAAAGCAATATCCTCTATTCTCGCCGGAGAAGTTCATCATCAAGCGCAATTCGTAGATGTGCCCGACGAACCCGAATATTTGCACGATCTCGGGCTCGTAATAATCGCGGGGGATGCTGCCGACGAATATCTCGCATTTCGGACTCGGGGGTGGCCCTTTCCACCATGGGGGTGGTCCCAGTCTCCTCTGGCCGTTCACCTGTGTCAAGGGCAACTCGGTATCGGTCACGAATTTTAACAGTTTCAAGCAGCTGTCCATGTGTTCCTTGTGCAGGACCTTCCCGGTGCTGTGCATTGATGTTGCGAGATTTCGACAGGGCCTGCATACTTTAATATTATACGGAAATCTGTTAGTAGACTGCCAATATTACCTATTTAGGATGAAAATGTGTAAATTATTGTAATAATGCGTTGTAATGCATTGTATAATTTTGATTGGAATTGTACGATCTGATTTTAGATTCTAGAGTAGATATCAGAGTAATATTACTAGCTTGTAGATTTTATGCATTTATGACAAAAATGATTAAATTAAATGCATTGTGTCTTTTTTTATTGAAATTACGGAATTTTATTTTATATACAAAATGGATTTGTAGACGGTGGAATTAATGCATTCGTGACAAAAGTGGGTAAATCAAATGTATTGTACAATTTTTATTGCATTACAGAATATGATTTTATATAAAAAAATATATGTGTTATGTATTTATGACACGAACAGATATATCAAATGCATTATGCACTTTTAGTGGGATCTACATAATTTGATTTTACGTAAAAATTTATTAGTAGATTGCAGATTTTATGCAACTATAAGAAAAATAAGTAATAATGAAAATCTAGTTAACGGTAGTGAAACTTTAGTTAAATTAAAAGTATGGTTTGAAAATTTATTAACCTATAATTGGTTTGCAATTTACAAAATAGATCGTATGAAATATATTAAAAACTTCTTTCACAATGAGAAAATTAATTCAAATATCACCTACAGGATCATATTAATCCAAGCACGATATGAATATAAATATTTTAAATTCTAAAAATGAAATTAACAGATTAATGAACAAATAAGAAAAAAATTGAAAGTTTAATAAGAAATACACGTTTTAAAACCAAGAGTGAAAATTGAACATGCAAAAATGGTACGACAAGAGACAAGAAAAACGAAGTATAACTTCGAATCTGTATTTTCATTTATAAAATTCGAATTAGAATTATAAACATGAGAAATCATTCGATAAACTGATTAACAAATTTCCAATTCTTAACGTTGTCTCGAAGAGAAGCAATATCATCAATTTTCGATTTAACTATGAACGTTGTTCACACAATTCTGAGGAATCTCACCTAAAAAACACTACCCCTATAATTATCGAAATATTTTATACTACTCACACAATTGTTTCTTGTTTATTTGTGCGACTTCATTCTGTCCAGTTTCTTCCTGATTCATCTTGAAGTCGGTCAACATGATTTCGCGTTAAGTACTGTGTTCACTGTTTTAATTAAATCACTATCGAACAGTCGTGCAATGTTCGTTTACTAGGAAAATAGGAAATAAAGTCGAACGAGTTTGTTAAACGACGGCAGAGTGCAAACGAAGATTTCGATTGAGAGATCGATGATCGACAGACGGATACATCACCACGGTTTGAATGGAACTAATGCTGCGGACCACGGTGGTTCTATGGGTCAAGTGTATGGGGTCAGATGGCGCTTATTTCGGCCTGTTGCCATTGGATCAATTTATTTTCCTTCAGTCCACGTAATAAATCTTTCTCTCTTCTTTCGATCCGCGAATTTCTTTCCCACTTCTACATCGCCATGCTTCATCTGTTTTCGCCCTCCCCTTATTCTCACTTGTTTTTACCGCTCCCCAAAAATTTTATTTTTAGCGTTTAATGTCATCGATTGCCTCGGTCCTCGAAGACTTTATTTACGATACGCGTGTATCGACGGATAATTATTTGCAAAACTAGAGCATTTCTTTTTTATTCGCGTTAGATCGTATCCTATTTTCAATGCTAGCAAATTACTGTAATTTTTATAGTTATAATCGAGCTGCGAACTTGGATATTCAAACATTTCGTGTATATTCAATATGACTTTTCATAGAGACGGTTCGTCATATTTTTCTAATTTAGTTGCAAACTTGTGTATTTCAATTTTTTACATAAATCCAATCATGGTTACGTTTTTAAGGTTTTTGTCCAATAAAACAATACATACTTTTTAGTTTCTATATGTTGTTCATTATTATTCAATTTTCTAATTATTATTCGTTAAATAAAATCTAGTGTCATTATGCTGTAGGAGTTTTGTGAATTAGCCGTTGTTTATTCCACCACCGAGGTGTTACTTATGGGGTAGTATAGTGGAAATCACGAGTTTTTACTTCGTAATTTTATAATATTTACTAGAATATTAATAGCTATTGGAATCGAAGAGAATGTCACTGAATAAATTAATTAGAAGGTATTCAAATTGTTTAAGTATGTACTATTTTACCGTGCTCTAGATTTTCACACCCCCCACTGAGTATCATAGTCTTCTGTACTCCGGATGATATTAAGTAGACCAATAAGACATTGCATTTTCTCCCATATATGGCAATACGGAAAATGCAACAACTTACTGGCCAACCTGATAGTTCCCTGGAACCATTGTTTCCCCATTCCAGGGGACCGTCAAGGGTCCTTTACTTGAACCTGAACACGCCACCCTGGGACATTCTCCCTAGGGTGCACATGTCTCCCAGAAAAATGCCAGAAAATGTCACGGTGAAAATCACCGTACGACGTTACACACTTATAATTATTTATGCTTTATCATTACTAATTATTTATTTATGAAACTATTTTACATTAATGGAAGCCTTTGAAAATGCAAAACGAAATAAAACAAGACAGTTTAGCTCGACCATAGATCCGAATCTCTCCGGACCAATGTTTGTGCGTCGACGATGTTACATTGTTGCCCGGCCAACTTCGAGCACGCTAGAAACCTGAGATCGAGAACCTCTTCTCTAGAATTGATCATACAATGTTTCCTGGTCGTCTGGAACGTTCTGAGATACGACAGACATGATTGTAGGATGCGCGACGAGTGGATCGACGACTAAACTGGGAAGCGAGGGTCCAACGGTGCGATCCGATATGCATTCTGTGACGGAGTATTGTATATTTTTAAAGGGCTGATTGTCCTTGGTTCTTTCGACGTGGAAAACGTCTCCGGAAAAAATATGGGAAGGTTAGAAGTGGACGTGTTCAAAGCGCGTCCTCGCAATTCGTTCCGTTTAATCGTTTTGAGAGAAAATGTGGTGTACAACCGCCCTAGACCTTAAAGGACCTCGCGAAGACAGTAAGTGTAGGAGCGTCTCGAAATTCAAACTGTTGCTTAGAATAGTATGTTGTATGTAAATGAAATATAATAATCGATTGATAAATCATCAAGAAATCATTCCTAAGTCTGTTTATCTCCCTCGAAATAATTCTTCGCGCATCGTTTTAGAAGATACCGCGAGGAGCAACTCCGATTCAACACTTTTCAAAACGAAATAACTTTTTCGAAACCGAACTAAATGACAGGAATTTTGTATAGATGTTAAAGGAATTAGTTTACCGTACATTGACAAAAATACTTTCTTTAATTTCGCTGTTACTTGGAATGCAAGACTTGATTGATCTCTGCTTTAAAATGGATCGATTATAAACCTTGGCTTGTTTTATTATTTTAAATCAGTTTCACCGTATCCGCAGAATCCGCGAACAATTTCTGCGTTCTTATTTTCCTATCTATTATTAACTACACGCGAAGCGATTTGTTTTCTTTCGTTTCTATGAAATTCAAATTATACGTCGAGTGATTTAAAATAACGTCTGTGTGCTTATGTATGCAGATCTGCATCTAATGATGCATAATGTATAGTCTTTCGAGTCGAATGCTTTATGACTCACAAGATTAGAGGCGTTTCAGTATACTATTTGATTTCTATTTTTGATATTATGCGATATACAATATGTTAAAGATTTTTGAACGACGAATTGTAAATATTAAATTTGTTTGAACATGATATTCTGCTAGAGATACTGATGCACTGTTTATAACTAGACTGCGAATTTTATGCATTCTTGGCAAAAATGGCTGGATTGAAAACGAAGTGTAAAGGTGCCAGAAGAATTTGAGAATATTTTCATGTTGCACACCATTTATTAAAATTATTAAAGGAGAAAAGACATATATGTCTGACTTAGGTCTCTCACGATAAACTTTGAAAACTTTTATTCTGTATAAAAATCCGCAGTCTAGTCATAACACTTGTTCAACGAAGAATCATCGCATTTCCGGCTAAATAGAAAATTACCTTAATTTGCAATCTGCGGATGATTCATGGAAATGAGTCAATTGCGAAATCTCAGGATATGCATGCAGATACAAGCATGCAGTTTTTAAATTTATGGATTATTCTGCTTCCTCCTTTCATGTACCTTTTCACAGAAGCAGTATCCAACAAGAAATACGAGAGTTCAGCTCGGAAAGCTAATCTCTCGCACCGTGTAGCAGTTGTAATTAAAAGACTTATCTTTAGGCGTCAAAAAAGGCAAGAGATCTACGAGAAGAAAGTCATGCGGAATTGCAAATCAAAAATACATTTGCCCGCGAAAGTTCATCTATATTCATTCAAGCATCGATACGGAAACAGAATTTCTCTGAAAAGAATGTTAAACAGAGCAAAAACCGTCGATGCCGACGTTCCAGAAAACCTCCAGCTGAACCTCTTTCTTCGTTCATTAACCAGTCCTGAATTAGATAGTTTTCAAAATCACTTCACTGCGTTTAAGAACTTTCTCAGTTGTTTATGGAACTGTAAACTAGTCTCTTATCTTTAATAAAAATTTATCTAATCTAAGAGACTTCACTTTTTACAATAATTCTTTTACAATGAACTCTTAAATCAAAGAAGGATAAATAGACAATTAGTCTACTTGATTGAAACATTGCAATTGTTAAGTACGTACGAATATCTAGTTCGTTAAACAATTATTGGGAAATATGTATTTTTATTAACACTAAATTTATATACTGCTGCTTTTTAAAGATTACAAGAATGAATTTATTTAATCACCTTTGCATTTTGTAATCACCTCCAATTAAAAAATGTATGCAATCTGTTCCTACGAAAGATCCTTTATAATTTCAACAATTTTGAAACAGCCTCCCTATAAACTTCGTTGAAAAATTTGTAAAAATGACTGCTCTATTTAATTGTAATATTTAACGTTTAAAAGATTGTATTAAATATTTCAGAAACTAATCAACCGAGTTGACTGGAATTTTCTTTGTAGAAGGTTCTTTTTGAATAGGAATTTCAATAATCATCAATAACAAATGCGACTCCTATCAGTTTAAATAAAACTTCTTTGTCCATGTATATCAAAATTGTTAGAACCATCTTCTACGTGTCCTCGCACATCAATATTTTCAAATTCCATAGCGAAGCTTTCACAAATTATACGAATTCTCAAAACGTACAAATTCGAAAGAGAAATTTCGTCATTCTAATTTTATCGCTCCAAGGTGTAACCCTTTAATCCAACGTTGTTCGTAGATGAACTGATCGACGACACGGTGTCGAACCGTTTCAAGGTTCCCCGGGCGGGTTCGCGGCACTTATTGCAAAAATTCACACCGTCCTGCGCCAATGCACTCTGCGATAATAGCATTGTTGTTACCTGCACCACGCCGACGACGTTCTAACTTGACACGGAGTAGCTCGTGCTACTAAAACCACGAGCCTTCCTATCTCCTCAGTTGTCGTCCGAGCGCGTTGCGATCCGAGTCTTCGTTTTTGCAATCCTTTCGACAGCGGCCCGGTCGAACGAGAGTGACAAGACTCGCAGTCCTAACTCGTCTCTTTATCGATTGCTAATTTAGTTCCTCGCGCACGCTGTGCCGGAATGACTTAGCCCGGTCCTCTTCAAATTTGTTCCCGACCGTTCCTCGGAGACGTCGCATACCATTGTCTACGGTGAAAAGTGTCGAATCGTTCGACTGTGTGACAGTGTCAAAATTCGCCCGTGAGACTTCGCCAAATGCACCAATTTGCGATTCACTAATTTGCCAGTGTTTCATGGAAAATTGAAATTTCTTGCAGTTGAAAGGGTTGCTTTTGTTAAGGATTTTAAGGAGTTAAAATCCAAACAGCAGTGTGTCTGCGTGTCTTTACGCATTTTTCTTTTCGATAAACCCATAAAATCAGCAGATTATGTGTCAAAGTAGGATAGAATAGATTTCCAATTTTTCAATAATTTTTCTATGTGTCCATCGACCGTGAGTTTAATTTATAGTCAAGGAAGAATTAAATAATTCATTGATGCAGTTAACGTTATCCTGAAGTAAGATTTTCTTCATTTTCCTCGAAATCATGTCTGAAATTACTAAGATCATATTATAGTGTTACACTATAACGTTCTGCTTACAGCAACTGTCGATAAATCAAAGAAACAGTAGTGAATAATTAATTGGCGCATTTGTTATTATCCTGAAGTGAACGAAAGTGTGAAATTATTGAATGAACGTGGTGATAAATACTTTCTTTGCTTTTCTAAGGATTATACCTAAAAGTAAATTCTGTATGATATATTACTGTGCTGGAATAATTTCCGAACGAGTTTCGAGTGTGCCGAATCCGATGAAGTAATTAGATAAAGGCTGATTACGAATAATGTCGTGATGTAATTAGAGCGGGGAATTGAATTTAGAGAAAGAAGAAAGATTCGCTAAGAGCCATTCAAGTGAGGAACAACGATAATGACTGGTTTCAAAATCGCAAGTACAGTGACTCCGTAACAGGATAATTCGTTACCAGCCTGAGACTTCTCGTAATGCGACGAACAAGAGTGAGAATTGCGCAAAGAGCTCGTCGTTGTACTTTCATTTGAATTTCCGTGAGTGATCGATCCGCGTAGAACATGTGGAACCGGAAGGTGTTCATCAGGATCATCGAAGTGGTGCGTGACGAATAATAATAACGACAACGATAACCGTAATAATTTTCGATCGAATCCGACACAATCCTTGAAACTGAAAGAACAGAATTTGAAATTAAAATCTTATGGTTTCCGTCGCGAACGCCGCATTCCAACGTAACCATCTTAATTGATTTAGCTCCTTGTTCTCAGGATACAAAGATAATGATTCCTTCGGATGTTCCCACAATCAATTATTTGTAATTATTCCCACGTTTAACGATTCACAGCGAAGTGAGAAAAAAGAATGAACAGGAGACAATGAATTGAAACTGATTTACCCGCTTTCTATTTCGTTCGTTCGAAATAGGGCTGGTTGTAATTTTGAGGTGCGTTCGATTTGCAGGTGCTTTGTCTCGCTTGCGTGGTGGCGCTTAGGGTGACCGACGACGAGAGCCGGAGGGTGTTTCATTTTTTGAGAAGTCGGAGCAGGGAATGGTCTCTTCTCAATAACGTCACATGGGGTGCAATAGGTTCGAATTATTTTATTTCATTTTATTTTATATTCAATTACGCTTTTATTTTATATTAATTCACCTTATATTTATTTATTTCATATTCATTCACCTTATATTTATTTACTTTATATTCATTCACCTTATATTTATTTATTTCATATTCATTCACCTTATATTTATTTATTTCATATTCATTCACTTTTTACTTATTTATTTCATATTTGTTTATTTTATATTCATTTATTTTATATTCATTTATTTCATATTAAATTATTTTTTATTCCTTGATTTTATATTCTTTCATTTCATTACTTCATCGATGAATAACTTTTATTTAAACTATTATTTGCATGATAGCATCAGTTATTGTGCTATGTCTTCTCGATGTACTGTTAAAAATGTTTATAAATGCCTTTTAAATAACGTAGAATACAATACCATATGTTAGAACATTTTTATTTAATTTGGTGTCGCGCTCTATTCATTTATCTCATTACTTTTATGAACAAATAAATTCATTCTCATGTTATATTGGATTAAATATAGAAGAATTCGATAAAAATATAACGATATTATCATTGATTAAAGAGTTTTCCTTTCATATAAATGGAGAACCATACGGCTCATTAAAACACTTTCATTACTAATTGCTTTTCCATTCAGTGAACTTAAATCTGATATCCCAGACCACCCATGTATCACAGCGTTCATCTCCTTTCTACAGATAAGGAAATGAAAGTCTTCATTTTTATTTGTCCAGTAATTACACGCCATTACTCGATAAGCTATCACCTTTACAAATAAATCGGACGAGCACCGAGAGGAATAAAAACATCCATCAACGAAGACTTCCTTCTAGCTTCGCTAATACTTAAATAACAGAAAAAGCAAGTCGACATTGAACTAATGAGCTGCACTAACAAAACAATTCAGAGCAAACGGTGTAAATAGTTCTATAAAACAGTGATTAATAGACTGCGGATTTTATGCCCTCATGAGAAAAATGGTAAAGAGGAACATAAAGGAGAATAATCAGGGGAATAAAATTACACAGACACAAAATTACATAGTGTTGTTTTTAACACTAATCTCATCATGACGGTCAAATGACCAGTTTCGCGCTTTCATTATAAAATTGAATAAGTATAATATAATCAATATAAGATAATAGTATAATATAATTGAAAAAATTCCTTAAATCTTAGCGTATATGATAATAAAAATGTCGGAAAGTATAAATGAATTCAGTCTACTGCTCGGTGGGCTTAGTGTTAAATAATTAAAATCATCCTGAGGAATGATAAATTTCTCTTTAATTCTCATTTCTCGGATTCAACGAGAAATCTTTTCGTTTGGAACAAAGATCCGCAGTCTGTTCATAATTAATTTTGTAAAATTAAGAGGAAGCGATCGTTGCAATTCATGGTTCTACAGTATGGCGACTTTTGTTAATCCAGGCGCCGCTCTAGCAACTGCGACTTGTGGTGGTTACATAATAATTACGACGGGCCTTCTCATTGCCGCTGCCACGGGAGAACTCACTGGTCGGAAGACGGTAATTCTTTTCCATTTTCGTTTCCATCTTTTTCGTCTGCCGGTTGCAACACGGACGAGAATTCGCAAATTGCGTACCCTAGGAATTCCGAAGCTCCGCCACCTTAACAATCATACGAGACCTTGCCAGTCCCTAATAGACCCATTGTTTCAACTCCTGGAGGTATCCTTTCCCCTTTACGGAACACGGTGTCCTTCGACGATACCGATTCTTATCGGGTGTCCTCTTATCGAACGCTTCCGCGCCAAAAATTTATTAACCAGATAATTTATTCCTGCGATCGTAATCTAGGAAGCATGACGTCCGGGAAATTTTATTTTAACTATTATTTAGAACGAAAGCCAAGACGTGTATCAATATCTCCGGAACAGTAATTAATTTGTAGATTTATATGAAAAATCTTAGCTTGTTGAGACTCTTTTCGAATTTATCTTTATATTTTATTCTGTTATTTCTAAAGTAACGATAAACTTCAGTGACAGGATTATCGAAGCGAATGATCCTCGTTCTCGATAAAAATTCAGTAGAAAATTCGTTGCATTCGCTGCATCTGTAAGAAATTAAAAAATGCTCGCATTAACACGTTCAGCGCCACGTCACCCAAATATGAGTGACGCTAGTCTTTAAATAATTTTGAAAATTTATTTTCATTTTAATATATCCGAACAAACTGAATTTGACTAAGATGTTTCGAATGCGAAAGAGTTCTAATTCCATTCCCTATGATCAATTTTAACTTTCTAATTTCGCTTTAATTAATTAAATTGCTTTGATTTTGTGAAAATTTTGGTGGTCGATTGTTGGCGACGAACGTGTTAAAGACGATTTAAACGCAAAACGTAGCACGGCAAAAATAAATGGAATTTAACAGTGTGCGATTCGATGGAAAAACTCTTCGATGGAGTAGTTAGCTTTTTCTTCAACCAGATGCAACAATATATTGCAAAGAAATTTCCAGCGTCGTGCTCGCTGCGTAAGATCAATAAAATTCCTTAGCAATTCAGATCAGGAGCGTATCCAAGGCAAAGGATTTCACGCTCTCACGATGGCAATCTCAATTATTATTACGTTTCTTCCTGGTGTGAGTCGGTTTCTTCAGGACACGCCTCGTTCATTACGCACCGAGCCGATCAGCATAATAATCGAACCGAACAGCGACGTCGCGTCGCCGTCGCGTCGCGGCACTTATGGCACGCAGACTGGCAGATCGCTTTTCCCAAGGACCTTGTTTTCTCTGTTAATTCATGCAGGTCGCGAGGATCAGTGCGAAACCATTTCGAAATAGATCACGCGTCCAAACGTTACCGTGAGAATATCGATATTACCGAGGCGTTCAGGTAGATCTGTCATTGACGGCCAAGGCTGCAGGTATCCTTTGCGCGATGATAGTTGCAAGATGGAGCATGCAACCACATCCTTGGAGTATGGCCACGTAATCCGTACACTACAGTGACTTATTTAATGACTCACAACTCGGACTAGGCGGGTCACGATGATTTCTGCACGCGTATCCTGTGTGTTTATCCAACTAAGTTGTATTTCATTCAAAGATGTTTGATGACGTCCTCAATCACAGAGTCCTGTGATATTGTGATATCCTGTAAATCGCAAAGATTAATCCATTATTAGTCGATTATTGGATAATTAAAAATTAGGAGAATGTATTACATATTAGATCTTTTTCATACCGTCACAAGGGAAAAAGATGTTTAGGTTGTTATATTTTGATAAATCACTGCATATATTAATTAAGTAATATTTACTATGTAATTACAAAATTAAGTAATATTTACTGTGTAATTACAAAATTAGGTAATATTTACTGTGTAATTACAAAATTTTGATAACTGTGATTTTCTTGAAATCTTGCAACTTTGTAGAAAAGAAAGGTTAAACAAATCCTTAAAGAATAATGTATGGTTTCGAAGGTCTTCACATTTTGGAAATTATGACGGTGCTATAAAAATTTTCCAATATACAGTTCTACGAAACACACTTTAAAAAATCAATTTTCTACAGGCCACGCAAAGATATTAAATCTTTATTCTAGAAATAATTGTTTTTACATCTTTATATTGTTATTTATTTTTATATTAATATCTTCATATTTTACATCTTAATATTACTTTACATACATAAAATCGAATTACTAAATTTAGAATTATCGAGTACTTCACTCAATACATATTTAGAATAACGCAAGATACTTAAACTATACTACTTAAACATTCATCCAGAAGTAGCAGTATGATTTAATACTGTTACTTTGTTTTTTTTTTTTCTTAGTCTTCGGTATAAAAGAAATTTGCATTTCGCTTCCACCGCATTCAAATTACGTGATTCGCTTTTAAAAAAGAAATTACAATCGTGTAAACGGAGGAAGCTTCGGATCAAATGATTGTTCTTTCGGTATGCTTGAATATCTCTTTTCTTCATTCAAGGAATTGTTCTTCCTTGGACTCGGTGTTATTCTTTTCGGCATTGTTGGCGCTTTGTCAATGGCTTCCATTGAAAACGTACCCGATGATTTGGTAGACAACGCTGCGGTGTTTGGAGCACTGTGCATACTGACGGCTCTGGTATTCATCGCTGATTTGCTGATGGGTTCCCCTAAGAAGAAAGTTAGCCCAGCCTTGGCAGCATTGTCTAGTAAACAAGGTACTTTGTCCGCGGAGTGTCAAAAAATAGTTTGCATAAAACAATTTTGTGTTTTCTTCTAATACATATGTATTAGTTTGTCCATTCAGCAATTTTAACAGCAATTTTATTTCTAGAAATTGTAAGTATATCCACCGAATGTTTAAAATCTCAAAACTCTAAATTTCGATCTAAATAATGTGACACATTATGGATAAAATTGTTGCATTTTTTTGCCAATCTTTTAAGAAATTCTTAACAGCTAGGCTTAGAAAACTGTCGGTGGATAATCCAGAATTTTAAATACAGCAATATCCAATTACAGTTTTTATCCAGACAAAATTAACAAACCAACAGTTCTTATCAGCATAAAATAACAAAGAACATTTGACAATCAGTTCTTCTAACATTTATACTTCTGTTTGACGACATTGTAGCCAAACACATGGTAGCCCTAACGTCCGAAAAGGAATCGGCACCGGCAAAATCGTCTTCCAAAGCCGCCAAAAGCGACGACGGCACCGTCAACGACGCGTTCGACAAAGTCGAGGATCGACATCAGAAAAGCTCCCCCGACGAAATCTCGGAGGACCCTCGAAGATGGGAAGAAGTTCGTCCAACGAGCCAGACCTTCAAAATGATGTCCAGGGACGTGGAAAACGGACAGGTGATTCGCGACGAGTCCGAACGGAGGGAATACACGCAGAACTTCGAGAACGGCCGAGCTCTCAGAGATTCGGCGAGACTTCGAAGCTCTGAGACGCAGAAGAATGGCACGAGGGACTCGTACAAGACGGATCACAGACTCGACATGCCTAAGGTCGTCTACAAAGTCCAGGATATTTATCAGCGACCGGTGGACGAGGTGGACACGCCCCGTTTTCCAATGGAAATGGACGCCAGAGGTGAAACCATGTTCGCCAAGGTTGTTAATCCAGGTGTGAAGATTATGAAGGTGGAGCACGATGTCGACGAAGCCTTCGAGTCTTACAGGTAGATCCATCATTACATAAAACGGCATTCTCAGAGCGGCTATTACTTGACTAATTTAATGTGAACGTAGAACGTCTATCTTGTATGTTTTAGTAATTAGAAATATTGTTAGAACAAGTGATCATGTAACGTGATAAATAAAGAATTAAAAATAAATCGACTAGTGGATGTACGTTTTTGATGACGACTAATTGGTACAAGGATGGATGAATTATGCAAAGGGGTTACGAGATCATTAGATTGTTCATTTTATTCGTTTATCGGAAAGTATCAGCTGAAGAATTAATTGCTAGAGGAAATTAGAATTGTTAAGGGGAATAATAGATTTCTATTTAATCTCAGATTTCTGTAATTGAGATAGACAATTATTATTTTGCGTAATGATATTCGAGATATAATAGTGGAAAATATAGTTATTTAATAAAACTTATGTAAAAAAACGTACAAGGATTGGTGAATGATTTTTGTGAAGGAAAAAGTTGCTTGAAATGATCTGAGGTATCCGCCATTTCAGATAGTTAGACATTTTTGCGACACTCTATATACATGCACCATTATTTACTTATTTTTTTTTTATTTATTTTTTATCGAAAAATTCCCTTATCTTCTCAACAGGTATTCAGATACCAGCCAATACGACAACGTGCCAATTCGCATGCGAGGAACATCATCGTCGAATCACAAGAAGAATCGCGACGTCACCTTCAGCGTTCCATCGCCGCCGAAAGGATACGGAAAGGCGTACGACAGAGTAAAGGACGAGATGGAAATGCTGGAAGAATGCTTCGGCTCCCTCCGAACGGCGAGCACAGGTACTCAAACACCTGGGGCGGCTCGAACACCTTCGTCACCCACTGATCCTGGTTACGTTCGACACACTGCCAGCAATTGGCCTCAGGAAACAAAAATGAGAACACCCGGTGGCAGCCCTGTTCATGCCAAAAATTAATTGTCACTAGACTGCAGATCCGATGCTTTCATCACAAAAATGAATAGTTGAAATATCAGATTTAATAATATTGTTGCATTGTTTTAAAATCATCAAAATTCTCAAAAGAAACAATTTAGTTTTATGTAATTATTGTTTCTTAGAACCGTCTCGGAAAATTTTTATTTTGCACGAAGATCCACAGTTTAATCATCAAGCACCTGCCAGTGTAACTATTTATTTCTGACAGTGAGTCATTTTTCTTTTTAATAGTTTAAGCGGCACGGACAATGTATTTTAACAATTTTTTGACTTGAGACTCGAGATGAATTTTTCTTAGGTTTAAATGTACAGGATTCAGCGATCAATATTGTGACATTATATTATGGTTTCTTAGCCAGATTTTGATACGAGTAGAATTTTTTAGATTTTTTTTTGTGGAAATTAAGTTATTTTAATTGAGGGTTTTAAGGATTTTTTTTTTAATAATTTAATGTCGTGTTTAGGAGATTTATACAGTCCGTAGATGAGTGTTTCCAGTCCACTGTTATGTCCGAAATAGTTCAGTTATCACTGATATTGTTCGTTTTGTTAATATATTGAAATATATTTTATCCTCGCCTTGAATGTTTAAAAATATTGCACATCTCTGATTTTATCGTATTTATTGTGCAGATTCTACTTAGGATTATCTTTTTGACGATTTATTGTTTTGTAATGATCGCTATTTTCATTCACTGCCTGCGGATACCAATAAATATATACATAATTCCAGGTTTGTCATTTACCAATTGCTTAATTCTCCTGATATAATTAAAACTATCACATTTGTTAATTCCTAGTAGAACGCCAAGTAAGATTTAATTGCATCGTTTACACTTAACAAAATCTTGTACCTTCTAGATAATTAAAAATTTCTGAAATCTAATTTGATAAAAAGAACAATTAAAACTGCCTCGATATTTGCATACCGATAAACTTTCCAAGCTAATTAAAGAATTCAGGAAGGAAGAGGGTAGTTATTAAAGTTCCACAGGGCTTCGTATATGTAGAAATTTTAATATAAAGTTTAACACCTCCGTTCGCATCGATACGCAATACGTACAGTTATTAATAATAATGTCTCCTTAAGATAATATGTAACCGCAACTTGTTAGTCTCCATCAAAAACTGTACTCGTTAAACATTAGTCTTCAAACGGATTTACATTAAGTATAATCATTCGTGTGCCGTATTGTTTCTTTTTCTTACGTTCCATATAAATAAAACAACTCTACATCGAGGCTCCGTTGTAACTTTTAACCAACGCGACCGCTAATTAATTAATTGATCAATTAATCGGTCGAAATTCACCGTCGCGATCGAGAAGAAAAAGAAATCAATCGGAAGACGCAACATCGGTCGAGGGTGTCGACGCATCCTGATATTGTTTTCGCGAACAAAGCGTGAAACGCTATTGGTTTCCTCTGTCTCGCAGACAGGACTGTCGATCCGTCCTTCGATCTATCGATTCTCCCGTCTAAAACGTTTACTAAACGCGTATTTACAGAGCCGAGAATAATTGCTTAGATACTTGAGCATTCGTTCTTCCTCTTCTACCGTCTTCGGTGCATCAACGTTCACCTTGTTACGTACAGGTTGGCTCGCGTTGCCGAAGAAGACGGCCTCCGTCTCGGAAACCGATTCCGGCGTCACTAGATCGTCTTATTCTACGATAACATTTAAAACGGTCCATTGATCTCGGTTGTCTATCCGTCGATGCATCGGTTGATTGCTCGATCGTTCATCATCATTTCAAATAATTAATGCGTCAACGTCGACAAAAGAATTCTCGCACTGAGAGGAAAGTATATAATGGGACTTTCTGACATATTTTCAATGACAGTCGTGGGTTGCTCTTCTTCTCCGCGCGTGGCAAATCTCGCGTTCTTTGATTTTGCTACAGAGACTCTCTAAACATATTTACAGATCCGAAAACTTTCAACATCCGAATGGCTCTCCATCATTTTTACAATACCTGCCTCCGATAATAAATAAATAACAACAGAGCAAAACGCGAAATTTGGGGTCTTTCCGAGCCACGATCAAAATCGTTCTTGAACACAATGTCGACTTGCGTTGGTATCGATGGTTTTCTGCTCCATGCAGATTTCGAGAATTGTCTTCTCGTTTCTGTGGAAGATTGATCAGGAGCAAGAAGCATAGAATGTCTTGTTAATTATCAATTCATGGATTTTGGTTCACTCCAATGTTCTAAGATTAGAGTCTTCTTGGATATTTCTCTCTTTGCTTCGTGTTTCCACCATTTTGAACAGGTATGTACAACAACTGATGATCGATTAATCAATCAGGAAGAAGATTCGAGGGCCTTATCTCATTCCAAACCCGATCCCAGTTGCCTGATTGTTGGTCGCCCTTTGTTCCATGGTGATGTATTGTCTAATCAACCGAGAGATCTCGTGGGCCTGCTCTGTTTGCAGCCTGGTGATCCGTTGCTGCATCAGATTGCCACATTTCATGTCCAAATAGAGGGTCCCTTCCTCGGATTTCACCTTCCTGGTGGAGATTACTTCAGAATAGGGATAGTGGTGCAGCGTCTCCTGCAAATTATTTTTATTATTTAGTCATTAACATTATACATTCAGAAAAAAATAGCATTTAATATTTAATGTGAATGGTTCAATTTTGTGAGAATAATATTTGACATTGGAAATGGGAATTAAAAGCTAGATGTACTTTGAAATATTCAATATTGAACACTGAAAACAAGAATAGTATTTAATGTTTAATAAGAATAATTTAATTTTATAATAATAATATTTAATATCGAAAATAAGAACTAAAAATTAGATGTACTTTAATGGTCAAAAAGAGAAGAAAATTATTTTTACAACACACATTTCTTCTTTACATTTTTTACTCATTTATCAGCCTTTCTATCTCGTTTATATAATTGCCATATTTATATACCTTCTCTAACATGCTATCCAAAGTAAAATAAAACTTCCTTAATCTCTATCTATACATATACAAAACAAGAATTACACCACATTTAAGAATTACTTCGTACAAAAATTGACGATGTAACTATCTCTCGCAGAACTTACTTTCAATAATAATATTATATTATTTCTCAACGCGAGTACAATAATTAAAACAAAACAGCAGGAAGCTCGATAATGCGCGGCAGAAAATTATGGCAACGATGGCATCCGATGAAAAGCTGAGAGTAATTTGAAGAAAGTGAAATTGAAAGTCGAGGAGATAATATTTCCACAGTGTTGGGTTTCTTACGTGTGTGATTAAATCAATGAAATGCACGCCGTGTCTATTGAGCGCCAGAATGTGATCGCCGCCCTTCTCTTTCCCTTCGGGCACCCTTTTCACGGCGAAGAAACTGGATCCGAACAGCGGCCACTTCCACAAAATTTCTGTAACGTGAACGAGAATATTATTAGCCTTTCTATCCGGTGTTTTTATTCAACAACGACACACGATACTCGCGAATCGACTTTCTCGATCTCGTACAAATCTGTTGCGATTATTACGAATGGTAAATACTTCTCGTTGCATTTCTCATTAGGAGAAGATATAAGACACCCTTTTCAGTAATTTTGTATCGTGTAACATAGTTTATCTTTTTGCGGAAATATGTAACATTTACAATTTCCGTGTGAAAAAGATCATTGTGAAACTGGGGATGTTTATGCAAATTTTAATTTGACCAAAATATTTGATAAAAATATTTGATAAAAATATTTTATAAAAATATTTGATAAAAATATTTGATAAAAATATTTGATAAAAATATTTGATAAAAATATTTGATAAAAAAAATATTTTATAAATATATTTTGCAAAAATATTTTATAAATATATTTTGCAAAAATATTTTATAAATATATTTTGCAAAAATCTGGTGAAAGGAAAAACGCGTTAAATCAAGTATAAAATTATTTGTGGTGTACACGGATTAGTAGTACAATTAAGTTTTGCATAAAAATTGAATAAAGAGAACTTAATTTACAAATTAATGTAGACAGATGAACGTTTTTTTATCGTAGAAACAGTGAATCATCTTTAGGCTGACTAAATTGAAGACAGACGGTTTCAGTGTTACAGAAATCATCGTACATTCTGTTTTAACGGAGCAACGCTCGAATATCAAATAATTGACAGCTGATTCATGAAATGATCCGATTACATTACTCACCGAGAACTTGCGCCTTACAGGCGGCAACCGTGTTATGTTGCACATTGTTCCACGCTTGCTGAACCATGTTCGACCATTGTTGCGGTCGTGGTTCTCTCAAACTGAGCACCGGCTTCGGCAACAAGTATTTGATTTCTTTCGTGGTCGGCTCGTGCGTCATGTCTGCTGCTCTGTGCAGCAGGGCTGCTATTTGCGCCATGTCGTACTGGATCAAGTAAAAACGTATCATTGTAACTTCGTTCAACAACAAATTCATTTGATTGTTTCAGTATTTCCATTTGTTCTTTACGTTAGCTTTTTGCGTTATAATAACTAGGAATGGTTTACTGCAAGCATTAATTTATCCTTAGTTTTCTAAGTGACTGCATATAACATTCTACAAAAGTAAAATACTAGGCAATCATATTTTTTATGTTGTTAGTTACTTAAACATTGCATGAAGATTCTTTGAAAAAATTGTTGTCAGAAAAATTCGGTTACGGGTCAAATATTCATAATATTGTAAAATATTTATAATTGATCTATAAATAGTTGACGAACTGTAGCAAATTGGCTTGGATACATACGACGACTTCTTGAGGTAAATGGTCGCCAGGCAGAACTAGAAGAAGACCCTCCAGATAATCCGGAGCGATTTGGTTGAAAACAACTTCTATGTACAGTGGTGCATCCAGTCTGAGAGGGTAGTACCAAACGGATCTAGATTTTCACAAATAAATGATACAATAAATGAGCAACGTTTTAAGAGTGAAAATAAAAATATTAAAGATTCTTGTGAAATTGATGTATATATTAGATGCTATTTTAAATTGTGATTAGATACCTGCAGAATATTAAATAGAATACTTGATGATTCTTATGGAGCTCGGTCGTTACATCCAGCACGTATTCGTCCCTGGCTAAAGGCATGGTGAATGCGTCGCCATCGACGATGCAGTACAACGAGAATTCGTCCATTTCGTGGGGATGTCTCACGGATATTACGTTACACATTTCTTCGATGACATCCTTGCGAAAAAGAAAGAGGAACTTAATCATTAGCACTGCTACGGTACGACTTCTTATTTTTTCTTAATATCTTTTACGTTTCGAACAATTACATTTCGAAAATAATTCTTTTACAGCACGTCGATTTTGTTTATCAATGAAATAATAACTAATCAGTAGGCTGCAAGTTTTCTGCTTTTTAAAATAATTTTAATGAATTTAAAATAATATAGAAATGTAAAAGCTTAAATTCTTTAAAAATATGAAACAGCAAGAATTTTATTTCATTTTTGAATTAATATTTCTTGTATAAAAAATTAATTTTCAGCTCCCTCGCTCACCTTGTAATTTCTCCAGAAAATATTTCATTGATATAAATATTATTTTGCAATCAGCTACGCATTTACTATCACAAGCATGTATTTTTGTTACTTATAGACTGCGGATTTTTATTAAAATTAAAAACGTGTTCTTTCGTTTAATGGTTCCATTATAGTTTATAATCTATACTTTGCTTATCCATTTTTGTCAGAAATGCATAAAATCCGCGGTCAACTTATGAAAAATAAAATTGGTTTATGACTCGATCCAATATCGCGGCTTACCTGCACAACCGTCGTACACTTGGTATTGATGACCCTCTCCGTTCCACCTGGCAATCTATAGATCTGCCTCTTCGCGTTTCTACCTGCGCTGATCGCCATGATTTCGTCGACGCTCGGTACATTCTTCCTTCCTCCGTATTTAACAGTCTTCCTAAGATTCTGCAAACACACCGTTGCGGTGCCATGATAGGCTCTCCTTTTGTCGTACGCCGCCGTCTCAAGGTATTTGGTCAGGTAAGGCCTCAAGCCATCGCTGCAGGTGAAGTAGGCAGCGACGATGCTGAAGATCCTCCAGCCGCGCTGACAACTGTCCGGGTTCGGGCTTTTGTTGTTTGTTGTCTGTTTCATCAGCTGGCAGTAGACTTCGTCACGGAGTTGCTCGTATTTGTGGCAGTGCTGCAACATATTATATCGGTGCATATTGCATAATATTAAAAAATAATTTGACATATTAATATTTCAAAATAAAATATAAGAAAATAAAAAATAGATAAATATAAATATAATAAATATAATACAATAATAAATATATAATAAATATAATACAATAATAAATATATAATAAATATAATACAATAATAAATATATAATAAATATAATAAATATTATGTATATAATATTTGATAATGTCCAATTTCAAAAGTTTTGCTTTTATCATCAATCATCAAAAATGACCCTCTTCCAAGTTTTTATTGTATACAAGCAGATGTACTGACAAGTAGCATGCGCTAATATTGGTACACTTCCATTTCGACGAGATATAGGACAGTATAGCAAAAGCTTCGATAAGATTGCAACATCTAGTTGTTCAGTTTAAGTTCCTGTTTACGCGGTGAGAATGGTATCATTTGGTGTCAAGTAACCGCTTTGATTGCCGCGGACCTATCAGCGAAGAAGAAGAGAAAGCTGGTTTCACTCTCGGTAATTGTTTGAGGAATTAACGCCTGGCAAGTAAACGCAGCCGCCGAGATGTTGGCCTTTTTTTGCACTTGTCGACGGATCGCTTCGGTCGAATCAAAGAAAAAGGAACGAGATAAACGGTACAGTGGCTCTAAAAAGTATTGGCGCATTTTTTACACGGTATAACTTTTTTAAGACTGGACCACATGACTCGAATTTTTTGAGTGACTAAAATAACTAAAGCGACCAAGACGATGATTAAAATACTTTCTCTTAATTATGCTACTACATGGAATGATAAAGAGAAGAAAAAGGTCACGTTCTTTAACGATGTTATCCGTGCTTCTAATGGAACTTTAAACAATGCGTTTTCAAGGTCTCGTTTTGTGAGCTACTGTACGCGTGTTCAGATATCCAAGCGAGTTTTGCAGCTAATATTCGAAACTTAGCTGTTCTCTTATTGTGTGATAATTATGGGATTTTTCCTGTACGATCACCCAAAGAAAGAGTGGATAAATTGACAAGCCTGAAGTTAGATTTCCTTTTTGTAGCAGTGAAAAGAACCTCGATTTAGTTAAAGAGATCTCCGCGCGTCATTTAGGACGTGATCGATGTACTTTCTTCAGAGAAAATGGGGTCTGATGAGATAATTCAAGGGAAATCACAGACCCCCGTTACCACACGCTGACTATTACCCTACAGTGTGCTACTATTCGCTGTCCCATATTAAACTCTTCTTCGGCACTTTTCATTATACTAATTTATCTGCGAAGCTGAACGGTACGCGGAGCTTTCTAAGTGTCGATTACACTAATGACATCTTTTTACGCTGCTGGAAACTCACTGAAAGTTTTAAAACTCTGCTAATTATTGTAATGACATACAATCTTTCTGATCCAGATATGACGCACAAGACTGCGACCATGTATCTCTTTTCAGCATTTCCGATCTTCTAAACGATACAAATTCAGGCTATTTACTACGAAATTGAGAATTATTTTCCATTTCTGACAACAGGTAACGATATACTGAAATTATCCAGGGAAAAACTGAATTAATAATTGAGCCCGTTGTTTTGCAGTTGCTGCAGAGAGTTGTCTAAATCATTAGTAGACAATATTTATGCAAAATAGGGAGCCAAGCATGATTTCGTTTCTTCTTTAAATATTCTTAATGAACTTGAAATTAATATATCGACATTCTTTCCACTGCTTTTTCACTTGCCGATTTTCACCACAAATGTATACAATCCATGGTGTAGTGATAAAAAAGTAATTGCAAAGAAAATTTACCAAATGAATTTTGTCACTGTAAAAATTTTCTCATGGAAGACACCAGGTTGCAACTGGAGAGTACCTATGATGCAAGCCTCGAAATTTTCTAATTAAAGTTTCAGGAAACTAAATGGCCTAGTCAGCCTAGAATCACCGGAGAACTTCGCCACTGCAGGAAAAGGAATTACTTACCATCAGAATGGTATAAACGCACTTGACCTCGCTGGTGTCCGGTGGCAAGGGTTGGTCGCCCATGTACCTCATCAAGCAAAGGAAGCATTCGACGGCTAGACCACTCAGATCGGCGTCCAGCCTGAGTAGACTCTGTTCTATTGGCACAGGGGAGTACTTGACGAGGTCCACCTGCTCCTTCCAGGTCCATTCCGCGCCATCCTGTTGACCTTTACTCTTCTTGCTCTTCTTTTTGCTCTTGAGCGACTCGATGACTTTCAGGGAGCCGCTTATGGAGCCATCCGCGGTCTTCAACATCTCGAATCTACGGAGCAGAATACACAAATGAATACCATCGTTTGTTCGACAGTTTTCTAAAGGTGTTACGGCTGTTGCGGGTCGCGAGCCGCGCAAGAAGACTGCTCGGATCAATTTAATGAAGGAACGGGACTCGCGGGCGACGCGAGTAATAGCCTTCGAAAATGGAAAACCACTCGACGAAGGTGCACCGGCCCGTAAACGGATTTTCCATTGCTGGACGTAGTTACCGGCGGGAAAAAGTCCCGTTCAGAGTACTGAATGGGTGGTCGTCGCTTGTCAAAGTCGTGTTTAGGATATCGGTACTCTAGTTAGGTGTTTTAATGGTCCCTCTTTAACGCTGCTCCTGGCATCCTCCGCGTTCGTTATTCTTTTTACAACGGGCTCACCTGTGCCCGATTTATTACTCCGCTTGAAATCTATTTTTGTATCTCCCGAACCGGATCGTCGTTAAGCATTCTCACGGTTTCTTCGATCCTCTGCCACCTGTCGTCTGAATTATCCGATCACGCAACTCAGAGATTTGTCACTGCGATAACTAAACCGCTGATTTTTGTGCGAAATAAAAATTGTCCGAGTCGATCGCAAGAAGTATGAATTAGATAAAAATATCTGTTCCCTTTTTTAAAGATAATGCAATAAATCTGTGGTCTAGTTATTCCTCATATTTACAATAAGAGAGTCGGACACTGCTCTCGGAATATTTTCCGCCGTCTTTGGATTTATTAAAAATTGTTCTGATAATTCGTCGCACCGTTTCAACGTTTTAGATAGGCGGTTTATTATTTTATATTTGTTAGAAAGACAGAAGTCTGTTCGACAGTCGCGTTCACAACTCCGACCGAATATTTTCTCCCGTAAACAGCAATTTACTTTCGCGGAATGACACTCGTGTACGTTTATATTCAATAAGACTTCATGGTCGTTTATTTCCGAACATAATTATTGTATTATATTATTAAGGCAGCAGAAGTAGAACAGAACTTTCCAACTTTAACGTGCATGCTGAGCCAAGAAGGTAATGGAACTGACTATGTGAGCGCGCGAGCAGACGATGTTACTTTACCACGCATTGAAATTACCAGAGCGGTGCTTGTATTCATGTAATTTTCGCGACTCTTTCACAGAAAACGCGACCGCTACACTAATTTACTCTGCGAAACCATAATTTTCTTCCTAATGGAATATTAACAAATTTATTTGAATTCGTTGTATCCGTTTTAACATTATTCCTTCGCGAATAAATCTTTTTCTAGCATTGAGAAATAAAATTTAGTCACTCGAGTATAGGAATAATTATCATGATTACAACTTACATTAATTTCCTAAAATTTTCTACTGACATATTGCTGTATCCAACAAATCATAATTGCCAGTGTTAACCCCTCGCCACATTATCTTTACAACCATAATACTCAAAATTAATTGACAGGGAAAGAAAAATAATATTTCATGCTAGGTACAATAACAGAAGAATAAAATTGTATTTCCTTTGCACTCGAGTGGCGACTCCATTAAAGATTATTATATCACATTTAAAAATGATTTTAACGTTATCGAATTTATCTATATTTAAGAAACTGTTAAAACTGCAACTGTTGCATGAGTCACAAGTTTCACTAGGTTATATAAAATGCAATTACCATAGGTCAAGAAAACTGTTTTGGATTTAGAGTTATAATTGAGAGTCCGACTCGTCAACATAAATTGTCATAAATATGAGAAATTGTTAACGATATAGACCAACACACTTTCGCGGATAATACCAGACCAGCCACACTGATGATGAAAAATTTCGATTCAACGTGACCCCATTGTTCTCCCGATGCACTGGAAAAGAGGCACGGAACGCCGACGGTAACTTTGTCTCACTTTTATGAATGAACTCCACTCCGATAGATCGATTCCCGGCAGTCGCAACGGTGCAGAGCTTCGAAAGGGTAACTCGCGGAAGGATGCCTAAAGAAGACGAGGAGTACTGGTTCAGCCTTGCGCTCGCCGAGATGGTCGATGCTACTATGAGAACTGCAGTGCGTTATGCTTTCTCAACACGGCTGTCTCGCGCTTCTTGCGTAAGAACGGCCAATTAGTCTTTAACATTAATTTCCCTTTTATTACCGTGTCTCGATTCGGCATAGGTGTCTCGGTTTGTGGACTCTGCGTCCAGAGAAATCACGCGTTATGGTACACCGTGATTTTGAATACTCACTTATCCGTGTCTAGAGTGTACAGCGTGCAACAGTCGGAGAAATAAACGAGTTAGAGACAAGTCTATTCAGAAGACCTATGATTAAATATGTTCACCTGTTCACCGTTTGCTCAATGAGTAATTCGATGAATCATTTATGTATTTTACATTGTGTCTATGAATGAATCGAGATCAACGAGGATTGCTTTGTAGAAATGTATCCGAGTCAGTTTTACTGAAATTGGTTACAGAAATAACAATTTCTAATTGTACAGTAATTATTTTTCACGATAGCATTGTTCGAACTCTGTACAATCTACGCGTCTCAAGCCCGTTTTGGAAATCCGCTCGAAGTTCAAACAGCAAAACGATGCATAAGATAAAATTGAAAGGAGTACTAACTTCTCAGTGCTCTGTCTGAAGTTCAACATGGCGTATTGCAAAAGCGAGTGTTTTCCGTCGTTCACCACCGGCCCGCTCTCGTAGATGCCATCTTCTTGCAGCCTGCCGTTGTCTTCCGGTTGCCGCCATTCCTGGTTAGGGCTGAGCCGCTGGTTCTGCTGGTTTTTCTGATGGTTCGTCTGGTTCGTTGCCGACACGTGGTTCGGCACACGACTCGCAGGCACGTGGTTCTCGTGATTCGAGATAACATGATTAGACTGACCGTGGGATTGGACGTGATTCAACGAGCCGTGGTTCGCCTGCGATTGAATCGATTTTGTGATCTGGGACACGTGATTCTCGTGGTGGTTCGACTTGTGCAGCGGCTTCTGATCGACCTGAAAGCAAACCATGTTATCCGATTAGTATTACATCTTTGTAAACGTTGCAGCTCTTAACAAAATAATCGCTTCGGTTTATCGTATCTTAATTTTATTTTTTATACGATTTTCAACGATTTAAAAATGTTTCAAATTATTTGTAAGAAACCGAAATTGGATGAAAATGTATTTCTATTTTAGGTGATCTAATTTAATGAATTCCATTTAATGGCTTTCAAATCTTCCATTATACCTTCACTGTTTTGTATTTCATTCATTTAGCTCCTTTATAAAGCAGTAAAAACGAAATCTAGATCATTTTTCGTTGCATAGAAACTACAATGCAGATAAAGTAAGATAGTAATTACATTATCATAGCTATTACACATTGCATTATACCATAAAATAATGAATATTTCGATATCCAGTATCTTTTATCAAGGGAACTAGTCTAATTTCAGTAATCCAACTTTCATTTTTAATGTACCTTAAAGAAGAAAAACTACCAGCAGTGATATCAATAGCATTAATTTCTTACGAACTATATTTACATTAAGTTTAACAAATACACTTGTCGACAGTATTAACAAGATTACTAAATTAGGTCAACCTGCTGGTCGAAATTCAGTCACTCTCACCAGTATCCCAGCTATTCCATCCTCTCGTAATTTATTTATCGATATACGAGAAAGTCGATCGCACAGTTCAAACAAGTGGATACCAAACCATTTCTACCGATAAGATGCCTCAACAGAAAGCGCAGAAATCGTGGTATGTAGAACATAATACTTTTGCATAACTTGTTTTCCGAACGTAAAATCTGTCGGACCGTGATAACTGTGCGACGGCTTTGACAACGACAGTCGGACATCGCGGTGCTCGTTCGTGCAACGAAAGAAGCGAAATTGACCTTTCGCGCGGTTCACACCGGAAAACCGGGGGACGACATCAAAGGAAATTGTTCGGCTGTTTCCCAAGAGAGCGACAATTATAAAATGATTAATTACACTGTTTAATTCGCGCGAGACTGGCAGCTCGTATTGTAACCTGACACCCTGACAATTAGGTTTCAGTAATTAGGAGATAACTGTTCGCAGGGAATTGCTTTCGAGCGGCGTTATTATTTTTCAGCAACGTAATCGGGCGTATTTTGTTTCTACGGACGCGCGACCCTTCCGTTTCCTTTATCTCGATCGAAATTACGTTCGCCGGTGTAAATTACCGGTGTAAAATCCTCGCATGACGGCTATACGACGCCCTGGTTTCGCAAGTGATTTACACGAAAGGTTTCTCGACCTTTCCTATTATTCATTTTCTCTTTCGCCTTCCATTTCCTGCTTTTCACCGACGCCGTCACGGATATCGCGGATCCATCGATCGATCTCGCGGACGAGAAAACGGGTTTCCTTGCACGCGATCGAGATCCTGAATAGGAATGCGGGGAACAACATGATTAGTGGGCTCCGAAGATATTATTTTCTTCGTTTTCCACGCGAAACTTTTGCATTAATCGCTCGGGAACGATCGCTGGCTATTAATTCTTTCCAAATACGCGGTTCAATCTGCGCTTTCATCGGCGAGCTTTATTTCCTTCGAATTAATAACGAGCTGGCGCTTGTAAGCGCTCTTTTTATTCGAATCCATTTTCACGTTATTTCGATTTAATCACGGGAACTGCAACGTGAGAGAATATTTTTACCACATTCCAGGAAATTAGTTGAATTTTTCGCGTTCCAGGATATTAACTTATTTTTATTATTAACTTATTTTGCTTTCAAGGAGTTATTAGTTTGTTTTGGCAATTCTTAACATTGTTCACATTCTAGATAATTGTTCATTTATTTTACTTTCAAGCAAATACTGATTTACTTCAGTATCAGAAAATTATTATTCCTATTTATCATTTACATTGATTTATATTTATATATTATTATTCATATTTTCCAAATTCTAGATAATTAGTTATTTATTGTACTTTGAAATAAATATTACTTTATTATACTTTCGAGCATTCATTTTACTTTCAGGAAATTATTCAATCTTTCTAGAAATTCGTAATAATATATTTCTTTTTCAGATAACTTCGATTCCTTCATTTTATGTAAGTTTGAATACTTTTTAATAAATTAGATCGAGTCAGACAACGATTTCATAACATATTAAAAATACCGTTATTACAGAATTAGATCGTAATCAGAGTTATAAATTCTGGAAAATGCACACTGGCCTTTTGTTATTATATAAATAAATAATTTCTTCGCTAGATTAATACATATATTGTTCTTATTTTTGACTCTAAAGTGTTGACTTTTTTATTAGCAGTTAACGTTATTATAAAATTGAAAGAGCTCCTCGTGCTCGATTTTAGCAACTGGTTTAGAAATGTTACTTAAATGTTATTGCAAAATTGGAGATAGTTTATTTAAACGTATAATATTGCAATAGATTATTCATCGAACGATCCGTAAGAGAAAATTTCAGTTATCCACGTTGCACATGCACATCGATGACCCTCGCAATACCGTGAAAGTTTATTGGTCCGAACGATTGCTATTATATTCGCCTCGGCTGACATATCTTTAGTGAATTACGATTTCGTTCTACTGCGTTATTGAGGCAATGACAGCACAATAATAGAACCCTCAATCTGCAGCAATTTCGAAAGTAATGAGTAGCTGTTGCCAGCGGAGAAAGAAATGTCGGATGCGATGGAATCGTTTAAAGACGCTACGATAATTTAGGTTTTAAACAATCGCGCTTGTAGCTGCCAATAATTGTTCCAAGCAATTTCGATGTTTCGAAAAATGGTAACGATGATCGCGATTACGATTAGAAATTCATCCTGCAGTTTAATTGCGGATTTTATACACGAGCAGGAGTTTTATTAGCAATTATTTTGAAGAGAACTGTGCGCTATTAACGAAGATCGGAATAATTACTGAAAAATATAGAGAATAATTACTGACAAAATTTTGTTCCTTTTATTACGATTTCAAAATTATTCTGACTTAATTGGGTAAGCGTTTCGACACGATCTCGCGGTGAAATTCATGTGAAATTAGTTTTCCAAACGTGTCAGAAAATAGTGTCCGATACATTCACGCCTAAGACGCCGCTGACAAGACCTGAATCTACCCGAGGAAGCGGGATAAGCAGATGTTGACCCTGACCCACATAATCGTTAATGCATCGAGGTATGGTGGAAGACATCAACACACATAGTTACGGTATAATATTAATAAGAATAAGAAGCCGCATGATTTCTCTGGCCTGTTTGCAGAATACATTTCCTTGCCTGATTCCACGAGCTGCGTGAATAAATTAAATTAATTATCCGCGTGTCTACACGAAACGACAGTTTTGCAGTTCCTTGGATATGTTCCTATTCACTTTGTCGAAAGAAAAGTATGTCAGCCGCGACGCTGCGATCGCAATTTTCCAACTGCAGCCGTAATATTCCGCGATTCCGGCGAAATATTTCGTTCCTGAATAATTTTGAAAGCACAAATTCGCGACGGTGCCGTTCCCGACAAAAACCAAGAGACTATAAATGATTAGAAAACGCGTTTAAAGTGCGATTAGCACGGGTCGAATGAAACTGCGACATAAACGTCTGTCCGGAGACTCGAACGCGTGTCATGAAGCCATCAGCATTAACCTCAAAGCAGCGAACATTATAATATCGCACGTAATGACCAGAAAACATTATGCACGCGCTGCTTCTATCGATTCCTCGAAATGCGTTCGCCTCATTAAGCAATTTTATATAACCTTGATTACTAATTAACTGCACGATGCGTAGGAAATTATTTTCTTTCGCCTACTTTTTAAACTGGATGCTGATATCGGATCGAGAGACACTGTATCAAGCAAACGAATTCGAAGCAACAAAAATGCAATGAGACGTTAAAAAGTTATTAACATTAGTTAGTTTAAATTAAAAAATATTGTTCGCAAATATGAAACTCCGAAGGAGATGCAAAAGAAACGAATTCTGGTTGAACAATAGTTAAGAAATAAACTGCAAAAACTTGACAGTTATATTAATAATTTTTATATAAATCATATAAATCATTTTTATAATATTTTAACTAATATCACGTATTGATTATAAACTCAGTGAAGCTATAATAAAAATTGAACATACAAAAAATAAAGACTTATGTCACCCACTCGATATCTTTTCATCAGACAATTGTATTAACAATTTCTATTCACAGAAAAATATCAAATCTTAATTATAAATTCAGCAAAGTCAACGTGAAACGTCGCAGAATCTATCTTCCAAGGACTAAATTCAAAGTCCCACGGTTACCAGATAATAACTCCTGATCAAACGACTCCATAAACTATTTTTCTCCACCGAAAACTAACCGCAGCCATAAATCCTCCATAAAATTTCGTGTTTAACTATCGGCGACGGGCAACGCCAAAGGAGATGAAGACGCAGAGGCAATGGCAGCGGGCGTCGCTCGCGGAACGCACTATTTCAGCGGTCATAAAGTCGTAATTCATTGTTCGTTAACCTTAATTGCCCGGCGAGTAACGTCTTCTAAGGTGGCACCATTAATTCTCTTTAAACTTTTTAATGGTTCCGCTCGTTACACACGGCGCAGCCTTCAATTACTGTACCTTTGCGCCGGGGAGGTTCGGCTTCGCTAATATATCCCCGGTCGCGCATAGTGGCGACGTAAACAGGGCTGATTATGCGAGTTGCTCCGGGGCAGCCTCTGCATTCCATTTCGGTGCTCCGGTATCGTCCGGGTAACGGTAACGAGGCATTTTCGTCCCGATCCCGATTTCTCGGCTTCGGGAATCGGACGAGCCAACAGCCGAGTAACTGTCTGGAAACGGATTTTCGCGCCGGCGAAGCGGAATCGCTTATGGCGGAGCGGATTGCCGAAGCGGAATCGCGAAAACGCTAGGCGTGCAGCGGGGTATTCGCCCGAATTCGCTGGCCAAAATTATTTGTCTCGTTTAACGTGTCTGAGATTTAACTATTAACTTATTTATAGTGTTTTCATAAATATGTTTAAAATAATATGTTAACACCTATGCTTAAAATAGTATTTTAATAAATGCGTTTAAAACAGTATTTTAATAAATGCATTTAAAATAGTATTTCAACAGAAATGTTTAAAATAGTATTTTAATAATCATATACTTAGAATGTTATTTTTATTCTCTAATATTTATTTTCTATTATAATGTAATTCTATACTTGTGGTATTCAAATATAGTGGGAATAATTTGAAAAATTAAAATACAAATATTATTATTATCTGCATCCTATGAAGGCAATATAATTATTAAAAAAAAAAACAAAATAAACTGGAAACGAATACAAAAGGTCATGGGAAACTATGTAAAACATGATATAAAAATGTCTCCTGTATTCAGTTTTCGGTGAACACTGCAAATGGCCTAATTTAGCTGCAGTAGTTTGCAGTTACTTTCGTGAGAGAACATTTTACCCCAATTATTTTTCCTTTTAGTTCTGTCAAAACTGTCTTTGCGTATAATATAATTTATAACTAACAGACTAAATTTTCCACTTATAAAAATATATCCATAAGTCCGAGTAAAAATATATGTAAACCTATATAAAAATATGTGTAAATCTATAAGTACATATAGAAGTATATAAAAATTAGTCAGCACTAATCTTAGAACAGGAATTATCTGTAACGATATAATTCTGCGTAAACGAGAATAAAAATAGTAATTAAAGTAATTTGCACAATTAATTCCATGTATTCATTGGCCCAGTGTGCGGCGCGTGATCCAGGGCATCATCAAGGACACCGGATTAATAGGGAACGAAGCCTCCTCATCCGTCGTAAAACAGAAGAGTCGACGAGCCTGCATCGCGCAGTAATCCGTAAAACGCCGCCGAGGAAAATCGCCTCGACGTTTTCCGTGTTAATTACTTCCGCGGGCCGAGTTCGCCTGGCGGGAAAAGCGCTGCGCAGAAATCGCGAGCTCGTTCGTGACCAGCCTTTCTTTTTCTTACACGGTGTAAACACCGGAGGAACGTCAGCCGGGTCTAATTTTATGTCCGCATAAAAACCGAGTATCTACATAGAAACAGGCTGTGCTCGTGGTAATACGTTTATAAATAAGTTTATGTTCGTCAATAAAATAAGTTGAAAATGGTTTTATGCGAAGCAAACGTTTGAATACCTGGGGAGTTTGTTCGAAGCTTTTCCGGAATCTCTGGCTGGCTTTACCGAAGAGTTTTTTTATTTTGAAATAGTTTTGTAGTGAGTAATAAGTTAAGTATTGTTGAGAAAATCATTATAATATGCTCTCAAACAAATATACAAATATATATAAAAACAAATATAATTGTCTATCAGATGAGTCACTTGGTGGATCAAAAAAATTTCGAAATATTGCAGCATTACTTTCACAGTGTTAACATGAATAACATTTTTCAACAATTTCTGTTTGATGTAAGACACAATAGAAATTTGTATTTTGCATAAAGATCCGCAGTGTAGTTATGATAACTCATCCATTTTATGAGGGAAAGAAAAAGTAGGAAATCCTTCGTAAAAACTGGCATAAAGCGAGCTACATTCCAAATTTCGCCCTAATTTTGACTCCGTTGCAACAGAAAATTGCAAAAGAATGTTACGAATTTTGCACATGCAACATATTTCGCGAAGTCAATTGAGTGAGCAAATGAGAAAGTTGCAAAGGTCGTTAGCAACTGGTGTATCTAATAAACGAAATTAAATAGTAGCATGTGTCGAGTGATGTAAACTTTTAATTACACAGCTGCTGTTATTACACTGTTCGTTTAATTAAAAAATTGCATGGATACCTCGCGAAAATATCGATTTTACGTAATCTTTTTACATGGGCTAATGATGACTTTTATTATGTAATCGAGAGACTTACTTGCAGACACTTCCTATATTATATAACACTCTTTTGTTTCATCAGATTAATTAGATTACAGGGCATTAGCTGTCAGTAAACACGTCGTGAAATTAATGAATATTTATATCGACGAGAAAGAAATCCAGAAAACTCTATTTTCCCCTATCAATAATTCAATATTGAGTTAAACCGTGAGATTCTGTAAAAAGTTCCATTGCGAAGTATTTTTCAAATTATTTATTATTAAATTTACGTAAATTACTAGTAGATTACGAGGATTAAATAAATTAATTTACCAAGTGAATGAGTTTTCGATTCTAAAAGTTAAGTTGACGTAGCAAATATTTTCTTGTAATTCACGTGAATGGAATATTAATGGCATATTAATCGTATGCATATAGTAATTATAATATTAATAATGTAATTAGAAAATAATTTTGTTTACATGTTAAACAATTTAATTTTCTAGATATTTGCACTAGCAAAAGAATTCAGAATCAAGAAGAAAATGAAAAGTCGTCAGACCGTCAGAGGTCATTTATATCAGGCATTTCACTGAGAAAATTCCATCAGTACAATTCTATCGATCACGATCGACCGTCGCGATCACGAACTCCGTTTCCATGAAATAAAATTCGTCAACATCATCCGTCGAGTCGCCAGTACATAAAATCAAGGTAAGGAGAACCGGTGGAGACCGTAAACGCGAACGTGTCCGATCTCTCCGCGTATCCGGCGAGATTTACCGGCTATTTATTAATCGAGGACAAGAATTTTATCGGGATCGTGACCTGGTAGCTCTTGACCTTCTCGTCGAGTTTCTTCAAGGTCTCCTGAATGGTGGTGAGCGTCTTGTCACCGGACTTCTCCTCGACCTGCGCCTCGTTCTGCGTCCTGAGCTCCTCGAACCTCTTCAGGATCTCGCGCACGCTGAGCTTGCTGCCGTCCGGGTTCTCCTCGGCGATCGTCTCCATCTTGGACACCTTGCGTTCGCCGTTCATGCGACCGACGATCTGATCGCTGTCGTAAAAGTCCTGGATCAGATCGTTCACCTGCAGCTCTTCCGAGTTCTGCCTCTGTTTCGCCGGGGATTGAGCGCGATACTTTATCTCCTGGAACTCATTATTCTTCGGTTGTCCGGACGGGCTGGCGTTCCTCGAGTTTCTCAGCAGACAGCCCTCCTCGAGTCTCAATTGCTCGATGGTCGGTTGGCTCTGGGTCCGCTCGGCGTTGTTCGAGTTCAACGAGTTGATCGCCGGAGCCAGAGGACTCAGGAAGGCCTTCTGTTCCAGCTTCGAGACGTCGATCCTCGGTATGTTCTCGTACTCGAACTTCTGCTGGCTGGACATCTTCGACTCCTTCTTGTTCGACTCGGCGCTCCTCGGGACCTGCTTCAGGTTGTTCTTGTTCACGTCCAGCTGACTGGAGTCCGGGGACACCTTGCGCTCCTCCTGCTTCTTCTTCCTCTTGCAGTCGTCCTTCGCGAAGAATTTGATGAACCTGTTCCTCGGCTCGCTCTTCAGCCCTCGATCGCGGTGCGAGGCCTTCTCGAGGAAGGCTCCGGAGTCGTCCGTCTGCCCGTACTCGTCGCTGCTCAGGTCCGACTCCGAGGACTTCACCAGCAGACTGTCCGGCGAGTTCGTCTTGCGATCCTCGTCCGAGAAGTTCCTCTGCTCGAACTTCCCGACGAGATTGCCCAGGCTCTTCCGACGAGGGCCGAGCTTCGAGTCGTGGTCGTCGTAGTGTTTCCTGTAGTCCTCCTTCACGCGGCAGAACGAATAGTCCGGCGTCGATCTCCTCTCGATCTTTACCTCGCGCCGGTAATCCAGGTTCCTGCTGTTCTCGTTCGTCTCGAACTTGCGCAGGAACTCCGATCGCCGGACGATCCTCTGCACGTTGTTGAACGGCTTCGGCTCGATCTTGCGGCAATCGGTCTCCGAGACCTCGCTAGGGTCGAAGAACTGCGAGAGGATCTCCGGTCGGTGCTTCTGCTTCTTCCTTAGGGTCGTCGGCAGCTCCGCCCAGTTGCTCGACAACCTCTTCGAGAAGATACCCTCGGTGTCCGAAACTTCTCTCTCCATGTTGGTCAGTTGACGGTCGACGCTTCGATCACCGGTCCCCGCAAACACATTCGTTCGTTCGACGTGATCACTCTGCGACGCAGTCACTTTAACCGGACACTTGCACCTACTTGCTCCATGTAGACTAGATACCGATCTGCCTGCCGAGTAATTATCTGCTTTAGCGGGGATGCTAATTGGGGAACCTCTATGCCTGTCTATTGAACGTACCGAGCTGTTGCCGACGTTTTAATTGGATTGGATTTTTTTGCTATATAGGTTTCTTGCAGCTTAGGTGCTACGGAATAGGAAGTCGGATATTAGATTTTCCATCGAATATGGTTCGTTTTCAATTTATTGTAAAGGTACTTCTGAAAATGGTAGTTCAATTATCGAACTATTTGAGAACTCGTTGCAATAGTATTCTATTTACTCTGGTTCGAATTTAGAAACTGTCCTTTAATAGGAGATTAATAAGATACTTGATGCTGTACACAAAATATTTCCAATCAGCTATAAAGATACTGTTAAAAATGGTTGGAATATTAAGTAACGATCTCCATTTATTCTAGAACTGGATCGATGAATATTCCATTAAAAATGGCAATGTTGCAATGCTATGCTATTTAATTTCGTACTGTAATGGAATATTCAGCTACTAAAATATTCTATTTCCATTCAGTTATAAAGGTCGATATACTAGACATAACCATCTACTATATTCATTGTAGAACATGATCGATGATTAGTATGAAAACGTTCTTCACTTTCATATTTTGAGAAAGAAGAACCATGTAAATAATTTGCAAGTAGACTGCAAATTTTAAATAATTAAGAAGAATTGAAAGAATCAAAGGGATTTTATTTTTCATGGGGACAATTCTTAATAAACAATTAAGCAATTAAAATACCGAGCAATGAAGACGTTAATAGAATCTAAGAAACTTCTTGTTCTGTGCAATAGATTTAGAAAATTTTGATTTTGCATAAAAATTAGAAACTTTTTATAGGATATCGTGCTGGAGATCGCACAGTTGCATTTTACAGGAAAATTTGCAAAGTATTGCGTCCTTGCAGAAGGATTTTAAACAAAGCTAAAGGAATACTCGCTTCGAGCGAGTTCCCTCGAGCAACTGAATCTGCGTTCGACTCAGATGACGCAAAAAGAGCGGGCTGCTGACAGAAGTCTCCGTTCGTTCTTTGTTAACACACAATGCGACAACGTTCCGAATGACAATGCAGGCTGGAGCACACCGTTCCCAATAAATTACCGGCAAAGTCGATGGGAGAATAACTTTCGAAGTCCGCATAAGCCGCATTATGAAACGCGATGAGCGGCTGCGAGCGAAGTGTATGGAAATTACATCTCATAGAATACAATTGACCCTGATTTCTTGAATCGGCGAAGATCATTTACGCTCGTCGGCCGTGAACTTTTCCCGAACACCTTTGTGCATTATACTTGAAAAATGCGTTCCGAGCCAGCGCCGCGTATGCAAAAACAACGGCGCGTAACTGTAACAAGACGCGATCCTCTGTTCTGCAAAATTTCTGCCGTAAAGTCGGAAGAAGATCTATTCTACTCTTCCGAGAAGAAGGGAAAATGTGTGATCTGTGTCTTTGGGTAGACAAGTGTTCTGAATCTACAGTTCTACAAATCTACAATTTACGATCTACGATCTACAATCTACGATCTACAACTTCGTCTACAACCTTCTGCGAGATTTTTCTTGTTAAACCTTAACTGCTACATCTAGCAAAACTTACGTAACAAGTATTAGATGCTAACCACATATAATATTTATTGTGTTATTACTGACAAAAAAGTGGTAAGTCGAAAATCAAAGCTAATTGCTTCTACTTTATGTATCAATAACGAAGAGAAAGAATAATATGATAACGAAAGAAAAACTTCTTTCACAATTTTTTTTCTAATTATATTGCCAACGTAGATGAATGAACAATTAAGGATTAACAATTTAAACAGGATCTAAACTATCTTTCATTTCTTCGTAGTGTCACTTTTGTCACTGATAATATTATTTATGTCTTTATTGGTATAAGTATCTGACATTCCAAGTTCACATAGTTCTGGAAACACTTATAAGTGAGTTTAATAGAATTATGTTTCATAACATATACAACCTTCTTGAGAGTTAATAAAAACGCACTATTAAACTCATATGACCTTTGTTTCATGAAAATAAATCTTCCAGAACACGTTAACTTCAGCAAGGAATTTTTTTGTCACTTCATGACATCATGACAGTCATGGGTAGATTCATGTCCTGACATTGCAAATTTTTTCTGAACCTACTTCTTCACGGTCAACATCGTCTACCAAGAATTTATTGAACATTTTATTATACTATACAATCTATTTTATTCGAATGACCGATTATAACGGATAAATAATTTCTTGACAGCGATTTAATAACATTTCTCTCCTAGCAATATGTAAACTGCATCACGAGACGAATAATTCTAACTAATAGTAATAATAATAATAATTCTACTAATGCTTGTAATTATATTTGCATATTCGTCTAGAAATGGAACAAGTATGTCAAGACCATTCCGAGCTCTAAACATCGGCGTTCTCGCTCGTCGCCAATCAAATTTCGAGAAGCCGTAAGACCGGCAATTAAGCAGCACAGAGAAAGGGGAAAGAAATCGTGGGAATCATCGATGAATATTCGTAGAATGGAATTGAACGGACAGATTAAGGTACGCGCGGAAGAATGCGCATAAAAGAGAAAGCGAAGATTCTATAAAGACCTCGTTTTGAAGAGGAGCGCGGCGCGGAAGGGGGCGAAGGGGTGGCTCGAGGGGTCCCGTATGTTACTGTTCGACGCGTCCTTCGTTCGATAACTCGCTCGAGAGCCCGTAGAATCGTCCTTGTTGCAACACGCGACGCTGGATGTGGATCACGGAAGAAGGACCTTCTACAGGGCCCCGTGAGAAGACCGACGAAGAAGCGTCTCGTGGGACCGCCGAACAATGTACACTTTTCATTGCAATTATCTCGCACTAACGAACTCTCCTTCGTTCCGTCAGTGAATTAGAAAGGCCCGGCTTTCTTGGAAACTGGGCTTATCGCCGGGACCGGAAAGGGCGCTTCGCTTTTCAAAGAAAATTCCGGGAAAGGCGGCACGGGAACCACGGAACCTTGGCTGGGAACGCTCTGTTCAATGGTCCTCGTCGATATCCTCGTCGAGAAGGAAACCGAGTATAATCGTTGCATAATTAGTCCTTGAGTTGGAATTTAAGGTGGGCTAGTTGTTCAATAAATTTAATCGACGATGACGATTTGTTGGATTAGATTGTCTGTAACTCGATTGTAATATACTAGACTCTTGTAGAAGAAGAATTCTACGCTACAAAGTCACGTGATATACTAATGGAATTAAAATATATATAGTGACTCATGGTCAAAGTAAAAAATAATTGATTCGAATAAATATGGTAGGATTCGTCGACTTATTTCGACCATATTAATTTTCTCCAAGGTTGCATCGAAAAGTTTGTTCTTTTTGGGTAGACTGATCGTCGATGTATAACTAATTGCAAGTAATCTTTGTACAGGTGCAGAGGAAGGCATCGACAATTTGATCATTCCATAAATAGTTGAAACTGAACCGATCCTGCATTTGTATAAATACGTTCTTATACTCTCTTAAAATTTATTCGAAGAAAGAATTATGCGAATAATTTATTCGAGTGAAGAGTTATTCGACTAAATGGATAGAATAATTTATTCGAGCGAAGAATCATTGGAATAAATAGATGGAATAATTTATTCGAGTAAAAAGCTATTGGAATAGACAGAATAATCATCCGAAACAATTCGGACGATGGCCGACTATGGCCAAAAATAACTGTGAATACGTAAACTTCTCGATTTTACTGTATTTCGCCTCGATCAAGCGGATTTACAGAAACCGCGATTTATGCGTCGAGTGTCCTCTGGAAAGTGTTTAAATGCCCGCGGTAGAATTCTCACCTGTCCCCCTTGCCGATCAAGAATTTACACACACGGTAAGTCGGCGGGGAAGTGTTGGTGGAGGCATTGAAAACCCAGATTCGAAAGAAGGAAGCGGGATCCAGGCGAATCCTGTGCTAATGGAACGATCAGGCTGCCTGGCCTACAAACTGTCTCCATTGCGCGATTAGGCGAGTCCAGTCTCGCAGGGTACGAAATAAATGACGCCGAACGAAGTCAATTTATCTTCGGGACGCAGCTTCGCGGCGCGCCCGTCGTCCCCGGGATTATTTGAAATTATAATTCCGGCCTTGAATGATAATTGTCATGTTTATCCATCGGTTTATCACCTGGACCTCGCGGTGATTGCTGTCCGCTCGGGAACACGGATATTTGTCCCCGGGAATAATTTATTCGTGTTTTATCTGCTGTACCTCCGCTGCGGACCTGTTTCTCGCAATCGGGCTTTTCTCTCCTTCTCCCGCGTTTTTCTTCCCCGTCTCGTTCGCTTTCGCCTGTTTCGTTTCTTTTCCCGTCCGATTCGGATGGCACTCGAATATTTTCTCGACGGTGAAACTCCGCGGCGGGTAATCAGCGATCGAGTATGAGGAACGTGCTCTCAAGGACGCTTAATTAATCGGCGAGCTTTTCATTCGGTGGCAGAAAAAGAAGCGATTTCCATGAATATTCATCCCGATGCGATGGGGATGCAGAACGATCGGCCAAGAAGCCGCTAATTAGCATTGTCCTGTTCCGCTCTGTTGCGTGGCTCTAATTAAAAGACAAGCGTAATTCTTTCGCGTTCGTTATGTTTCGGTACAGCCGATCCCGCAAAAAGTTACACTTTTCGAAGATGCTGCCGATTAGAAAATGCCACTGGCGCTGTAATTAACGTGATCTCGCGTAATCCACTCCCGCCGTCTAATTAGAGCCGGCCGAACGGTGCCGGTGGATCGGCCCGTCGGAAACTGGACATCATACGTTTTTCAGAGATTACAACTTATTCGCCTCGTCGCTCTAGTAACTCGGGATTTCACGTTATCAGCATTTCTCTTCCGAAGAACGTGCACTTTCTATGGGCGATTCGAAACACTTTCAGTACACGTACCCACACCATCGATGTTCAATTTATATTTCCTGCTCGCCCCAATTTTTCTTGGATATGTAATAAACGTAATCTTCGCATATTTTTTATTTGAAACAATCACTGCGATTTTACTCTCTTGATAATTTACAGATAATTATGGTACCCGAAACCAATTTTTTAGAAGATCTCTATCAATTTTAGCAGATTTCATTTAAACGGTCTAATTATTTTCAACGTTCGAACATTTTATAGTTTAAACAATTGCCATCGCACGTGTCTCTATAATTCTATTTTATAATAACAAAATTTAGTCGTTGCGTGTATTATCATTTTATCGGTTCCTTCCTTTCGCCGTTCTATCGCATTCTAACGTGAATTGCGTCACGACTAGTTTAGAACAATTTCAAAAGAACATTCCTCGTGTTTAACACAAGGAATTTTCCACTCGATGCGAGATATGTTCTCCAAATCTTCGCAAACCGATCAGTGAAAGTGAGAATCTGCGCGAAGTCCGCGCAGTCAATCATTTCCACAGAAACGATTCCACCGTGGACGTTTAAACGTTCTCAATCACAGAAATCCCGTTCCTTCGGTTTTCGAATTAGCTAGTTCTGCTACGAAACACATTCTAGCTTGTATGATGAATTGTCTACGCTGTTGACAGGCATAATAAACGAACTTTCCCATGTAACATTTAAAATCAAGTATATTATAAGAGGGACTATGGAAGAAATAAGTCGATAAACCATAATTTATATTCGAATCGATTATTTTCCATACAGATTCCTGTACAAATTCATAAATTTTTCTTTAAATAAATTTGCATTCGATAGTGTTAAATAAAATTGTAATCTCCATGTCCTATCCGTCATCCGAATAAAACTTTGCCCACCTCTGATACACATATAGACAACCATAATGCCACTGAAGATGAAATAACTCCGCCGATTTTTAAAAACATTTTTCTATTACCTAAACAATTAGTTGGCAAAATATTTCCCTCATAATTCTACCAAATTTTCGCTCAAACTGCCAAAATTTTGTCCGCAACGAGGTACGAAAAGGAAAATGGCTGACCAGGTAATTCGAAGCTCGACTATACGCACTCTTTAATTCCTCAGTTTAATTAAATCTATCTCTGTCTCCTTTTCTCACAGTACCACGGAAAGAACGTGACCGTAGGATCGTTATTACGGCACTCGAATAACAATTTCGTTTTCGGCTTAATTACAGGCCGCTCGGCGCGGTTTCATCGCTTTGCGCGCGGTTTTCTATTCCCGGCAAGGTCGGCCCGATGATAATGACGACGGATCGTTAATTTACATCGGGCCGGCGCTATGCCGCGTCGTCGAAACAAACTTATGGTTAATCAATGCCCATTATTCCCGGCTGAATCGAAGATCGATATCTCCGGGGTAAGAAGCTGCTGGCTTCGTTGGCGCGCCGGCGAGCACGACGCAACTATCCGCGGAACGCGTAAACCTGCGTACAGAAGGATCGTTAACGATCTCGCATGTGATCGGGAGAGGCTTGCGTAAGGAAGATCGCGATCGCGCGCCTATTTTTTCCTCTCCCGTGGTGGCTTCTTCATCGAGAAACGCCGATGGAAAACGAACGATACGCGCGACCCTTTCTACTCGGCTGCGCAGAAATTCTAATTAACGTCCTTAGCGAAATAACATTTTCGCGCGTGTCTTCGTTTTGGAGAACGCGGCAGGGTTCATTGTTTATGTACAGATATGAGAAAATTGGATCGCGTCACTTTACGCGTTTATTGGGCGATTAAAAGGGAAAGATGCAAAATGGATTTAATGTAATGGTAGTTAATTTTGAAAATCAGGTGTGAACAGCTCCGATAATTATATGTTTGCTTCACCCGGTATATTAAACTGTTGCTATCGATCATTTATTATTTGAAAAATTAGTATTATTAAAAATTGTTAAGTAGTGCTTAAAGAATATACTCTTGCAACACTTCTCAGTCTAATATCGATCTTCTTGGTTGATTCGTTGCGTTTTATGTTCCTTGGATAATATAATTTGGCTAAATATAATTATGTACTTTATAAATCGTAAAATCTAACATTTAAGTTGTAAATAATAAATTTAAATACAACGTATGCAGTACAAATATGATATAATACGTTAATTTCAATACAAGTTCAAGTAAAGATTTAGAAATTTAATATTTCTTTATTAGGACTTTTACAGGCATATTATAATGTACTATAATGTAACAGTTGCTGGGATTTATGTGATTTATGATTTACCCAGATTGTACTATTCTCCGTGATATTTCTATTTCGTTATGCTTTGTGCGAGTCCGCGGAATGTATGAGAGTAATATTTCTAGCAGAATAGCATAAGCCTGACAATATTGAAGCCACCCAGTAAAGTTACTGGTAATAAACGTCCGTGCATTGAAAATACAGTTACACGCGTATCAGTTTTCAAGATAGAGAACGTGAAATATCGTACGCAGAGAAATCAGTTCTAGATCGTATAATGAAACGATGGGATTGATAATACGATGACATTTCCTCGAATAGAAACGCGAATGCAATATCCACCGATAGTTCTTCGGTGATATCGATGCGTGGAAGAACGTTATTGCCACGCTCGACTTTAATTCTTCATTGGAATTGTTTCCGCATTGAGAATAACCTTGCCCAGAATTTCTACGATATGCAGCAATATGCATAACTTAAAGAAAAATCACCGAAAAAGTCACGATTTCCTTAGCTTTTTTACTAAAAATTCTAGAATATAGGTAAATTTCGCGACCGGATTTGAAATCCGCCTGTCAAAATTTAACAGAAACGATACATAATATGTCATCAAAAAATGTCATTGGATAAATCACAGTTTCGTTAGAACGCCTCAAGATTAACATAAATTCTCAAGGCTAAAAAGTGTTCACAATACGTTCTCTATATCTTTTTCTTCGTCTGCAATATTTCAGCTTTAGCGTGAAAAGACTGCATTTTCTCATTTTGTCTTTTCCATTTAGCTCTACTGTGCGTCGTCCCAATTCTACGAGGAGGACGCAGTCCGATTCGAACGAGTCACGCGAAGGTAACGCGAGGCTCATCGGCATCATCCGTTAACAATAACCGCTAATGACCGGCGCGTCATCTCCCGTTCGCGTCTAGCCGATCGACCATGCGGAATGTCCGCTGGCAGTCGTAATCTGTATTTTAAGAAGGAACGGTGCCGGCATCGCAATTATCTGGGCGTGTTGCGCATTCTGGATACGTTTCTCAACTGGTCCGTGTGGCATTTCGCGGCGGCACGGCCGGGCCGAGGTAAACAACGTTGCTAACGTCGTAATTGAACGTCGCGACACGAATACCAGGATTTCGCCATGACACTGGCGCGGTGAAACCGATTTATTGCGACACGATCGAGATCGGGACTATTATTCCCCTCCCGGCCCGACCCTAACTGAGGGCGGAGGCTGACGTGTGACATTGCTCCTTCGGCGCAACCTTCGCTTTCCTCCTCGCCGATCGATCGGCACTGATACCGCGAATCGGCGCCGATGCCTTCCTGCTTTCCATAAATGCGGAGTTATTGCGTCGTGGGACGGCCTCGGGACGCTTAGCCGATTTTTAGAGAGAGCGAGACCCGAAATTGCTGGCATGCGTGCAACCCCTTCGGGGTGAGAAATATTTGGGATTAAATTAGATATCTTTGTAGGCATATTTTACGAAATTTTGTAAGTAGAGATCAAAATGAGTATGAATGCGTTGAAGAATATTTATATTAATATTCCTATAACAAAAGAATATTCTTATAACAGAAATGTATAGATTAAAACGGTGAAAATATTTGGAGAATCTAAAGTATTGCTTTCAACTTATTGAAATTCTTATTGCATTAAAAATCTATTCTCTTGCAATTGATGCAGACAATTGTAAAAATTCGCGATGTAACAGTGAATAGTAACATTTGTAATATTTTCTTTAATCTATGAAAATATAGTTTCACAAGGAAATGTATCCATATGTAATTATAATACTAGACTGCGACTTTTATGAATTTATGACAAAAATGAGTAGTTGCAATTAAAAAGGTGCATAGTTCGATTGTCACGCTTTTACATATATCGGTTACTCTAGAACAAATGAACAATAGCATCGTTACGCGTTTAGTGGTCGTCAAAAGAAGAATCCGAAATGAATTATTTTTATCTCTGTCATAGTCCAAACGTCAAGAGTCAAGTGCTCCTTTGCAGTTTGCATGTGAAATAAAACGCCAAGAACATGTTTTGCAATCATTTATAATGGATGCTGGAGTTGAAATCAAACGTAAATCACTTATAATCGACGATGGACTTAGACCGCGCATAAAATTGCGTGGAAGGCAAACATAAAACTGATTATTTAACACTTTCGCTGCTAATGATGCGTCGATTGTTTGGATAACGCTATACTGACGCAACTATTGCGTTTTTGTTTTCCTTCAGTATTCGCTATAGTTACGTATTCACGTTGAGAATGAGAATGTCGTGCCCCGTGGAAAGTTACTTGGCAATCCTGTCTTGGCGAAAAAATTGTTTCGCTCGCGAGAAAGCCGGACCAAAAATAACAAATTCTGATACATTTGAATGAAACTCGATCGATTCCTCAAAAATGTTGACTGAATTAGATTTCTTGCGAATAAAATATCTATCGCTATCGAATAGTTCGTCAAAAAATCCTGTATTATTCATGCGAGTCTGTGATACTTTTACAATTTTTCTTATTTCTTAATAAAAATATTTAAGGATTAATATAAAAGGAACTCTGTGCCAGGAGACAAACTGAAGGCACAGCAACGTATCACCCCTCCACTACCCTAACTTTTCTAAAATTGGATCAAACGATTTGAATATTTTCTAGATGACAGATGGACTAATTTGCTAAGCATCGTTAAATATCTTTCAAAAATTATAATTAGTTGAAACGGCAAGAAAAATAAAAGACTCTCGTCTGTGCTTAGAACGTCATTATTTCACATTGTTTGCAATTTAAAACGCGATTGCTACTCTGTAAACATTTTTTACACATTATCTAGCAAGCTAGTCCTAACATCTAAACAAAATTGAACTCGCTCAGCGTAATTTAAAAAAGTTATGTCCTCGTGAAAGGGTGTCCGTATATATTCGTCGAAGACCGTTCCCTCTTGCAGTTCCGTCCACCGAGTTACAGAACAGCCGTCTCAAGTGTTTCGCTGGCCATTTTTTATTCAGGTCACGCACTATTAATTACTAGACCGTTTGCTGATTTCACGCAGCCGTCTACGATACTGTTATACGACCGCGTGTGCGCGGCGCTTGCCTTCCGAGATGTTACACGCTATTCACAATAATTGTCCATAATCGAATGACGACTCGTGCTGGCGAAGTGGTAACTTTTAACGAGCCCGCCTGCTTAAGGACGGAAAACGATTGTTAGAGGCAGGGAGTATGTCATCCCGCGGACAGCGTGAGAAAACGACGAATTTAAAAAGCATCTGCTGAAAGAAACGGAGAAGGCTGCTTCGGAATTACTCTTCTAGCATCCCCCAATGGGAACCGCCGCAACAAATAATAACCCCCTGAAATATTCACGGTTCCAACGATTCTATCGCCCCGTACAGAAAATCCTGTTCGAATTATTCATTTAATTAAGCCTCTCGCTGATTAACGTCGCGTCGCTTAGACCTTTGTGCTCGGAAGAATATTCCATACGTTTCCCAAACGAGTCGACTTTCAACAGTTTTTACTCCGAAACGAGGTCTCTCCGATAATGAGAGTGGAAGTCACCGAGTAACGATCGAAGCTCGCGCAGAGGATCGAGAGGAAGAACATTAGTCGCTCGCAGCCACAGAAAATCGTTCGGACGATTGACGTAAACCCGATTACGGGATGGAAAAAAGCCGATGACGTGCTCGCCGGAAGAAAAATCACGAAACAGTCTCGCGCAAGAAGCTCGTTTCGTCGGGTCTACGTCGACGTTTCGTTCCTTCGTTTTTTCCGTCACAGGGGAATAGGCAGACGGCGGGTTCTCTCGGCGGTTATGCAACCGCGTGCTTCAATACGTTTTCCACTCTGTGTTCCGTCGAACAGGTAAAACCAGAGTCCAATACGATCCGGCTACGCGCCGGCCATTTCTCTCCATACTTTAATAAGCGTTTTGCAATCGAACAAAATTTCGTAGCTCGCACGTCAGAAATTACTGTCTGCGTTTATGCGCGAGCGTAACGAACGACACCGGGCGACCGCAAATGTTGCATTTACGTATCACGGATACTGTTACTCTCGCGGCTTGGTAATTATTCAATGCGCGGTACCTTCATGCGAACGGTGCAATTGAATTTGACAATTATTAATCGCGTAGGGCAGCGCGATTACGTTGAATCGCTTGCGATGGGCTCGTTGGCCAATGGACTTTGATAGTTGCTCCTTTCGGAGCTATCGTTAATCTGTAGCCGTGAAATGTTCGCAACTGCAGCTCCACATGATTGAATTTGACAATTATTAATTGCGTAGAGTTTTCGCATGCTCCTTTTGGAGGGGCTAGTATTTTGTAGCGGTGAAATGGTCGCGTTTGTAGGGTACGTTATTGAATTTTCATTTGATTAGACTGGACAATTTTTAATTTGGGTGAATTGTTGATTATTGTTATTTGGTGGATGGAGAATGGCATTATTATTTGCTGTGCGAATAGCATGTTTAAAGTGCGATGATCTAATTCAGTATTATTCATATGCATTTAACGCTATTTATTGTACTAAGCAATAAAGATTAAATTCTATATTTGATTATAAGTGATTGTTTCTCATGCATATGTATATTCTTGATCGGTTCGGATAATCGAGATACTACAAAAATATAAAACATATTCGATTTAGAAACACTGTTCCTTTTTAGGAAATGATGGCTGATAGTGTCTTGCTTAAAATTCTACTGACATACTTTTAAAGATGCAGGAATTGGTCAATTGAATTTGTCAAAGTTCTTCAAATCAAATTAAACCTTGGCAATACTTCGACTCGTTCGTAGATAAACGTACGAATTTGTTTAAATATTCTGTAGAAGATACTCTTTGTAGACTTCTTAGACTTTTTATTGTTCCTAATGCAATACATGCTTAATAAAATTGTCAGAGATAAAATAAGTAAATGACGATTCTAATGCTTTGGGTCAGGATAGACCTAGGTCCAACTTGGCGTAGTCAGTAAGCTTTGTAATAAACGTTCTTACTAATAATCTAATTGCACAAATATTTCTGCAGATTAGATTACAGAAATACAGAAATTACATAGACATTTGTTATTTTTCCTTTAATAAATTTCAATATATTGTAATACACCAATTATATTGAATTCTTAAAACGTTTTGACTATTTTGCATTTCATCTGCTTACTGTGTTTCAAATACGTAAAATCCGCAAACGACACATGAGAAACTCTATTATTCCCTTTTCCTCTCGAGCAAATACAAAATCACCCCCACAGAACACCTTTTATATTTTAATTCCATTATCATCATAATATAAAATTAATCTATAGACTAACTATGAACCAGACAGACTAACTATCAACCAGGCAGACTAACTATCAACCAGACAGACTAACTATCAACCAGGCAGACTAACTATCAACCAGACAGACACCTGTCATTCCTGATAGCCTGACAAATAATCAACATAACGAAGCAAATCTCATGGCGGCGCGGAGGATGTCAAAAATCCTCCGAAAATCCCTCGGTACGTTCAAGACAGGGGGTAAAGGTAGCAAAGGTATACCAGAGGCTTCGAACGTCACTGTTGCAGAGGTGTCGAGTCACTGGCACTCCACTGACCACCTTATCAAACACGATAAGAACACCGGCGGAGCTCGCTTAGCTTCTCGGCGGAGAGTGCCGGGGCCGCGGCGACGCGATGCACACACGGCGAGACGCGAAAGGAACACGGTGCACCACGGTTGCACGTTACTGCACGTTGCTGCACCGCGCGACGACAGTCGATGAACTGAAGAGCCGCGCGGCTTCCGATAGACAGCGCTGTTCCCCGGCCGGCTGCGCTCTGCTGCCCGGCACCATCGAAACACAGATATCTGGGTCGACGGGCCTTTCCACCGGTGTGCGTACGCCGATGGGCATTCGACCTACGGTTTCGTTTGGGCCCCCGAGTGAATCGGTCCCGAAGCGACCTAGGAGGGGAGAGCGGACCGTAGGATCTCTATGCGAGCGCGAAAATAGCCGCTTCCGCCGTCGAACAGTTCGTAATTTTCTTCTAGATTGTCTGCGAGATTAGTCTGATTCTTTCTAATAATTCACATCACGTTTTTTAAATTCTTTGTCGTAATATCGCTGTTCAAATCATTTCTATGGTTGTCAGGAAAATTTTCAATTTCAACCAAATTTTAATTCGTGCAGTAATCGAACTGTGGAATGTAGGATTTATTAATATTTTTAGAAAACAAATGGGGAAAATAAGTTCGATAAATTAAAAAAGTAATAGAATTTCCATCTATTAATTTTTGTTATATTTACTCATAAATAATTTTCTGCAAAAATGATATAGAAACGTGTTCGATCAACGAACCAGATGAAACAATGAACAGTAAATTAATACTAAATGTCTCTCCAAGTTCAAAGATGGTGTAAAATTGGATTTTAATTACGGTAATATTATTCTGTAATTGCAACGGCTATTGCATTTGCATAAATCAGAGGATTTTCGTTTCTTCTAAAATGTCCTTATCGCATCTCTCAGTTTTAAAAATAGTTTCACGCAGAGATGGTAGAAAAAAATATTCAAAACAAGCCAGACGAAGCAGCGAGCAGTCATTTACTTTCGCCAGGATTTTTACAAGGACAATTCGAGAAGCGTAACCCAGTTCGCAGCAATCCGCTGCCATTTTCCATCCCCATTCGCTCGCTCGATCACAGCCGTCGAATAATTTCCGAACGGGCCGTGTAACGACAGAATTTTCATGACGGAATTACTCGTCGTCGTTCTCCGCTGCCGCCGGTAATGTTCCCAATCTAAATACCTGGACAGCCCTATTTATTAAGGTCGCTGGTCTCGAAAGTTTCACTCGGTTATCGAGCCGAGCCTAACTCGGGGCCCGCGTGCAAACGTTTTTAGTCTACATTCGCCGTTTCATTATGTGCATTCCGAACGGCGCGTTAGGAAAAATCGAGAAGAGGACGAGGAGGAATAAGAAGAAGAAGAAAGAGAGATAGAGGAAGACAGGGAAAGAGGCTGCGCAGAGTCATTGGCACCGTGACGGTTCCGATGTGTGGAATCGCTGCGGCCGGAATGGGATACTTCTAGCCTCCTCGGATCAATCCGAGCACGTTTTCAGAAATTTTATTCCCAGCCTGTCGGGGAGCCACGCAGAACACGGAGTTAAAGTGACTGGAACATAACCGGAGGTTTAAACTATTCATGAGACCCCGATTTGCTGGCGGACTCCGCTACCGAAATGTTGAGAAGCTGCGCCAACACCATGAGAAAATGCTTGTACTGTTACAAAATTTTGTAACATAGACTGTTATACATGCTTCCAATTTTTATTTATCAAGTCTCGGATTTTCAAAGATGTTTGCTATCAGGATGGCGATCATCGATAAGTGACTTTTGAAATAACTTCTTACGTATAACACGTCGAGACAACAAATTTTTTACCAAATTCTTCAGAGTCATCCGAAGGTTAGTTTAACTTCTTAAGATAGAATACTGCATTTTTATTTCGCTGCAATGAAAGAGCATAAAGAAACGAGGTCAGAACAATACTTAGAAGTGACTCTAAAGTCAGCTTCTGAATCGTGAAGAATTTTTTAGCGCGACAGATGTGGATGGACTTTTCTTGTCTATTTCCGTAAAATTTAGCAAAAAGATTTGACGTTGAAGCATGCTCCGTAAGAAAACATGGAAAATACATTTAACATAATTTGAAAATCTCTCTCTCTCTCTCTTATTACAGTTTCGACTAAAACGATTACTAATTGCTTATAAAATCAATAACGATGTACTAATAATTGAACTGGAAGCCACACGCGGTGAGCAATCGCGTGTACGTTAAAAACAATTAATGCCCGGAGACGTATCACCGCGGTTTCAGCGACGGGGCCTATAATTAAAATAAATTGCTCGTTTTACGGTGAAGCCAGGCTGCACACGGCTGCATCGTTTAGCATTTAATTTCCTCAATTGGTATGACAGTGCGTCGCTGGATGTACAGTTCTTAATTTCGAATGCGAGCTGCGTCTACGCGAACTAGTCGAGTGTTTAACAGTCGACGGAAGGAGCCAGCTTAAAGGCCAATTAACATAGGTCAGTGAAGCTTATGACATAACAACGAGGCCTCGGGTGTCTTAATTACGTTAGACCCTTGCAAGAATGTTCCCACTTTGCTGTCGGGTGGCTGCGCGATTTGCGTACACAGCTGCCACGCCGTATCCCGAATTACTGTATCCTGAACAGTTTCCGATTGTTTCGTTACAGTTACCGGCGCATACAATGGCTGGCTACAAAGTCTCAGGTGCTCTGATCGCGTTCTGTTTAATTAAGATAAACGGCTCGCGTTTATCCGGGTTCGATCTTCAAACACTACTTTGTTAAACTTTATACATATAGAAATATTGTAATGCCACACAGTGTTATTCAACAGGATAATTCTTTAATTTATTCGATTCAGTGATAACTGCATCTTGTGCACTTTAGTGCATAATACTCTATCTGTATCGCATGCAGCGAAGGGTGACAATCAGTACTGAACAACGTTTATTTAAAATATAGACTTTATACAAATTAACACTAGATTAGTCAAAATTACCGATTGTTCTCTTTTCTTTCATAGTTTCTGAAATTATAGAAACGTTTCTGTGAACGATTATTTGATAATATTCTTTACCGAAGCTTATTTCGTAATAAAAATTATACGAAGTTTGAGCGAATCGAGTCGCGTCATTGTAACAAAACAATACACGTTGTTCTCGCTTTAGTGGTAAAAATCGAATGCTTTTACCAGGAACTTCACCGCGGTAAGACGTTTTGTTGGGAAGCGAATCCACGCAGGTTGAATAAAAGGACTAATTAGGCTCTCCTGTGCAGCTAGATGCTAACGGGGCAGCATTTCAACGAATCCAAGAATTCTAAAGAATCTGTTCGTTCCTGCGATAAATTATAGCGCGCTGATGACAGCACGAGGAAGAAGAGGCCGCGATGTTTTCGTATTACAAAACAGCGAGATTTCACGCGTGCCTCTGATACTAAGCGACTCGAACAATAGATATTTGCCGGGCTGCCCCAGCATCTTACGATTCCGCGCGCACAATAGGCCCCGCAAGACTTAATCGTTCGTTGACCACCGAGGCGCGTTCTCATCGAACGCCAATGAGAAATCCCCGTGTCGGTATGCGCATTATAAAACGAGGAATGTGGAATAGAAAAGTTTCAGCCGGTTGCTGTAGCCACGCTCATCCATTTCGTAACAGACAAGTGAAAATTTCCTGGCCGTCTTGTTTCATTAAACGCCGCCGATTTCAGTCGACCCGAGCCGGAAACCCGCGTACCACGTGCCCACCATTACATTTACTGCCCCTAATTATTGTTCTGGCTGATCGAACGTATACAGTGCAGAACAATTAACATTTCATCAGCGGGAAAATTGATTATCCTTCCCCGGGATTTTTCTATCGCGAAATTGGACCTATTCTGAGTTATGAGCAAACCAGAGACTGCATCTGTTATAATTAATTCGAGAAAAATGTAATTATGAAATAGTATTACCATGAGATTTTTCGGTTACCAATAACCATTATAAGTGATGGAAATTGATGACGAGAATGTTAATTCGTTATGAATAGCCATTATAATTGATGCGCTGGTAAGAAAATAATATACAGTTCTAGCTTATATTAATATCTTTACTCGCAAGAAATTTTTATTAAATAATATAGAAATGATTTTATTAGCAGTTGCTTCAGGGTATAATTATTTTTAAATAAATTTTGTATCTATATTATTTAATTTATAGTATAGATTTGATTTAATCGATTTTTAAGGTCGAATATGTAACGAAAGTTTGATATAAATTTAATTGAAATGATTTTTTATGTTGTTTTATTACGAATTTAGATGTTTTAAATAAATTTTGATTGTAATTAGTTTTTCGTGGGATTCGGTTGATTCTGAATGGGGTTTTTTGTTTTATTATATTTGTAAAATGAATTCCAAGTATACTCGAACTTTTATCGAAACGCGTTAATTCGAACAAAAATTTAGGAAAATTCAGGATTTTAAGAAAAGCATGATTAATTTTCAGGAAGCATTGCGACGAGAATTGGCATTGCAGTAAAAGTCGCAGCACGTTTTCTAAACGTGCGGCACGAGTAATTACCGCGATAAATCACTTTCGTGCCACAACGACGACTACAATTACGGTCAATTAACTTCCAGCTAATTCGATCACTATGAAAAGTTGTTTTTAATATCCTGCGCATTGTGGAACACGATTGCCTGCACGATGAGCCGTGTACGTTGAAATTGAAGGGGTGTGCTCGACGATAAAGTTGCAGATACAGAAATCGCGACAGAGGGTTTGCCATAAGTTCTCATTGGCGACAGCTGGCTAATGGCGGCGCTCTCGGCACCCGAGCCGCGCATTATTAAAAGAAAGAGAAACCGAGAGGAGCCGCAGGAAGCGAATTAATCTAGTTGGAAGCAAATTAATTACTCAGATAAGGGAGTTATTCTCTTTTTCTAGATCCGAACCACTTAGAGATGCGAATCTAATCTCGACGTGGAACGTCTGCATTGTTATTTTACATTTGTTTCGTGCCGAATGTATTGCGATCTGACTTTCAGAATGCGGTTTCAAGCAATTCGAATATTAGAGCCTTCGTCAGTTTACCTTTCATTAATTGTTCTGCCGCTGTGGAGAAAGCATAGATCGTATCTTTTTCATTGCGCTTTTGAATTCGTTAAATATTTTTCATTCAACTTTCAGAAAGCATTTTCATGTATAGTACAGTCTCGATTGTTTCACCTCATTCAGGAAATATTTCAATTTCAAGCAATTTTAAATGTTGAACTTAATTTGAATTAATTTAATTTTAATTCGAAATTTAATTTTCAACAGGCAATTGTAATAGTTACTATTCGTCTAAAATGCGCCACAGGTTGGATTAATTTTGCATTATTCTTTAGAATAAAGCAGTGAAATTGTGAATTATAGAATTTCCTTTTTCCTGAATTTTATGGGCCAATAAATTGCGTCGTTCTGGTTCCATTCAAGTTTCACTTGTAAGAAGCAATTTTAGATATAGGAGCATTTGAAAAAATCTGACAACCTCCCCTAATTTTCGTAACGATTCAGAGAAAGCATCGATTACAAACGATTTTTCCATTACGGCTTACGAGCTGCTAAATTAGTGTTGCGGAGCTCGCGGCCACCGTGCTTCTAACTTGAAAATTGTGCTCGAACAGCACACTTAGCTTTCTTCGCCCATTACTTCTCCCTTTAAGTGTAGCGAGCGCTGCGACGAGAGAATGCTTCCAAGAACAACGCTTGCGGAGAATCCCGCAGTGAAATAGAAATCCGTACCGGAAGGCGCGGGAAAAAGTCGGAAGTGATAGTAGTTCACGGCGAAAAATCGCGGTTTCTTCGCGCCGATCGGGTCCGCCTCGAGCAAAAATTGGAGTTTCTGCTCGAGAAAGCAATTCACGCAGCCACGGGACACGCGGCCAGCAATTCGTAATTACCAGCGTACCGAGCATTTCTCTGGCAACTTTTACCGCCTCGTTTTCCCCGATTTTATTTTTCAAATTGGAAAAGCAATCGGCGATATTCGACGGTGTATCGTTCGATCCGCGCTCGATACGCAGTCGAAGAATCGGCGCTTTCTAAAGACCCAATTAGAAGAGTGACTCTCGTAAAGATCGAGCCGAAGGAATCCCGTTCGAGTTAAAGCACTCTTTTCGAGCCGCACGAATTCGACGAGCCTCCTCGGCCGACCACTCCATAATTTACCATTCCCGATCGACGCCACGCGAAAAAAAAAAGAAAACAAAACGAAGTGGCCGCAGTGAAGACGCGTGATTCATGCGTGTACGTGTAACAACGACCGCACCTGTCGTTAACGGAAACGAACGATTACACTCGGACCCTGAAAAGGACCCCATAATACTCCGGCGTCATCGTGAAGCCCGATCGCGGAAGCGTAGCTTCGATTCCCATTGTTTCCGAGGGTTGCGGTCGAAGACTTGCGTACACTCGAGCTTTTCACGAAACCACAATTTATTCCATTAGAAACCTGGCCGAAGTTTATTGCACTTTTACTTCATGGATTCCTCGTGATGTAACTGAGAACAATGCTGTGTGGCCAGAATTTATGTCATCGGTATGCACAGTGTATTTAATTGATTAAAGACTACTGAAGTTGTACATCTCAGAATTGTTTCGTGTAAATAAATCAAATACGTATATCTGTGACCGCTTTTACTTGATGCAATTTAAAATAAAGTTTAATATTCAGAATTTATATAATTGATATTTACAGTATATTTAATTAAAGACTTGATTAAAGATTACTGAAGTTTTAGAAAAACTCGAGAAAAGTAATGTTAAACAGTCCTTTATATAATCTCATCTAAACAGCACAGTTTTGTGCATAATCTAAATTTTATAAATTGTTTTATAAACGTCTGATGGATGAAAAAATTGCTTTTATCGACTAGTAATTTCCTTGTGATGTACCTAGAATAATAACAATTATATAATAATAATAATATATAATAATAACATATCATAGTATCACAAATACATATCCACAGTCTGGTAATGAACATTTAAGAAATTAAGCATATACACCAAAACTATTGTACACTGTTAGTATAGTTATAGAAACATCTCTTCTAAATGTACATTATAGACGAATGCAATTGTAAGTATTTCAATAATTCTTTAAATCGTAAAGTAAATGCAGTATTTGAAATAAATTATTGTAACTTATGGTGTCGGATCGTCGAATTTTGCCGGCACTGTAACAGCACCGTAATTAAAAGAGGTCTGCCGTTTATGGAAAGTCGAAGATGTTATCGGTGGCTAACAGGGACCAAAATTTTTACTGGAACGCGAACCGTTGTCGTCCCTTTCCGCCGGAAGTAACGAAGATCCACACACGAACTGCCAAGAAGCGGGTTCCCACGTTTCTACGTGGCCGACCCTACGACCTCGATCTTTCTCTACTTGTACCCGATGAAATCATTGATGATTTAGCAATCGCGACGAAACGAAGAGAGAGAGAGAGAGAGAGAGAGAGAGAGAGAGAGAGAGAGAGAGAGAGAGCTCGGTAGCTATTATGCCGTCCTCCGGATAATATACAGCGAATCCGAAACTCCGTTCGATGCAGCTACTCTTCGGAGCTATTCAGATTGCGCTTGAACGTTCGAACAGAGGTTCAATTAAAAGCATGCTTAATTAGCACTCATTATCGTAGACGGCAATTAAGATTCTTCAACAGTATTTACACTGCTTAAAAATGCATTTGCTATTCTATGGAAATTTCGTGCGCACGCCGAATACTTTAAATTATCGTTTTGGATTGGTCGCACGATAATTAATAGACCCTTGCTTGTAGTTTCAGATTAACACCTCGTCTCTAGCTCTGAATTTTTTCCTCGCATTTCCATCATTAATCAGCAAGAGGAATAAATTAATTCGCGTTCGCATCTTCTTCGATGAATTTGTTCGTTTAGAAAAATAATTTTATTTTTAAGTTCTATAACATTTCTAACAATGAATAAAACACAAATACGCTGAAATAAAAAATTTAAAATTTTTTGAAAATATTGACTAGGTAAAATTTGGTTTGATCTAATTTTTGGTGGGGTGGTCTGTAAAATTGTAGGAAATATAGAAGGCAGTCTGCTATCGTGGTTAGCCATAATTAATGTCATTTTTATTGTGTACTAAAGATGAATCGCGATAAAATTGTGCACTAACTAATTTAATCGAACTCTATTACCGAGTTTTCTGAAATTGTGCAATCCGAGCGGAGAAATCTTCGTTAATTTCCCCAAGGGAAGCACTCGCCGGATAAACTGGACGCAATTTTACTTCGGTTCTCGGCAGAGCAATTTCAACACTTTCTCGACCGCAGTTTTTTTGCCGGCAGAAATTTTCCTAACCAGTCCCGTTTGTCTGCGATCCTTTTTTCACGCAGCTTAGTAACCAGCACGGCGAAAAGAACGCGAACCCAGGCGAAATCTTTTCCTGCGACATGATTGTGCACTGTAAAAGGCGCATGTCGTGACTAGAAATACCAGCCGGCTCTTAGAAAACTCTCCCCTGTTTCGCGATCGGCAGCCACATTTTCCATTTCTGACGTTCTCTCTGTCGCAACTCCCAGTTTCCTCGGCGTTACGCGTCCATGTTCCGACGACACGACACGCGGACGCCAAATACTCGCATTTCCTAGACAGGAAATCTTGTTCGAAACTTATCCGACGGCTCATTGAAAGCGAAGTCGCTTGCCGAGGATTTATCGAGCCTCCGTTGCGTACCAAATGCCTGGAATTTTCGAAGAACGTTGCAGAAGAACGGACGAAGCAGAACAATTGCAGCAGAACCTGTATTTTAAGCTTCGTGTCCCTTATTTTGTAACTTATCCGACGATTTATTGCTTCTAGTCATGATATTCGAAGCGACGTCGGTTCTATTAAAATTCTTTTGTTCATTAAACGAGAAATATCCGTATAACAGGACGCACGAAAAGAGTGATTCAAAATTACAATTGCAACAGAACGTGCGCCACGAATCGCAAATCATTTCTTTTATAATTTATCCGACAGTTTATTGATTTCATAGAGCTTCCATTTCATGTTAAATGAAAAATATCTTTATGATAGATCGTATGAAGCAAGTGATTAAGAATCGCAATTGTAATGGAACATGCACTACAAAATTTTTAATTTTCTCTTCTGAAACTTATCTAACGATCTATTGTTTTTAACCACGAAAGCTTCCTCGATTCTATCGAATTTATGAAGCTTCTTCCACTCGTTAAACAAAAAATATCTATATAATAGGACGTACGGGAAAAAATGATTAAAAATTGCAATTGTTAGGGAACATGCGCCATAAAGTTATAAACTTTTCTTTCGAAACTTATCTAACGATCTATTGTTCTTAACCACGATATTGAAAGCAACATCGATTCGATTGAATTTATAGTTTCCTTTACCCATTAAACGAAAGGTATCTATAAAATAAATCGTATGAAAAAAAGCGATTACGGATTGTAATTACGCGTCGAATTATAAACCTTTTGTCTAGAAACTTATCCGACAATTTACTGAGTTTAGATACGAGGTTGAAAACGACGCCGGCTGCAACGAATAATTTCACGATAGAACATTTCAAACAAAATAATAGTAAATTGTAATTGCAGTTCTGCTTTTCCACACCTCGGCATTCCTAGCTTCCTGATTCTTTGCGTTCTCGAGCTGACAACTTTTTGTCCCTGAGCATTTCTCGACCGCTGATTTATTCGATTTCAAGTTGACTATCGATCTCTCGCGCATTTGAAGAATGCCGTTCTTTTATGCTCTTAAGATTTATGCATTTCTTCATAGCTCTTTAATTTTTTAACCATTGGACAGATTCTAGAATTCTTTAATTATTCGACGCATTTTGCAAGTCTTTTATCACTGGATAAACTCTGTTATATTTTAGCATTGTTCAGATTCTGTAACTTTTCAATCATTGGCGAGATTCTATATTTTCGAGTTGCTTGTGAAAATAAATTTTTGCAAGAAAAAACGCGATACCATCGCAACGTTGGAACAGTAGCGTAATTAACCGTCTCGCTTTTACGGTTTCCAATTTACATTATGATTTTGGGTAACGAAGCTTCAGTAATTCCGAGGCACTCCACCTCACGAGAAAATAGTTAACCGCGCCGGCTAGAGTATCGGCTCGTAAACATGGTACACGGGGTATTAATGGTTCATTTAACGCTATATAGAGCGTCCTGATCCCTAATAATAACGTATCGCATAAAAAGAACGCTTCCTGAGTTGCGCAACACTCGACCGGTCCACTGATGTAATGGAGTTAATTGATGAATGCAAAAAACTGCATTTATTTCGTGAAATCGACGGCTCATTTAATACTTCGGACGACAGCGATTTCCTTTCGAGTTACAAAATCGTGTACTCGTAATTACGTTTTGCATGCGCTGTAAAAATAATTACCGATAAGCCAAATTAAAAGCGTCTTGCAACTTCTTCAAAAATCATACTAATTGGAGCAACATAATTCTCTGTTAAGAATCTATTGAAAAGCTAATTTCATGTTAATTGAAAGCTCGCGTTTAAGATGAAATATTCATAACAGGGAAATATGAATTTTAATACGACTAAGCAAGCCATTTATTACAATAAATCGTGTTTATCGGTACTCAACGTTGTATAAAAAAGATCTTTAATAAGAACAGGTAATTGGAAACTGTCTGTTTCATATGCTGTTGTAGGAACACTATAGTTGACCAAAATGTGAAAGCAGCGCTAAAAATATCGATCGTACAGTTAGCTAGCTTTGTCTTCGCAACTCATCATAGCTCGAAGGTAATTAGCTAAGTGCAGCAGCATAAAATTCCATTCCCACTGGGTATATAGAAATGTTAACACTTTATTCACGGTTCTAGCACCCATCAAAATTCCATAGACTAAAGGCAATTCATCCAATGAAATCGGAACAGGAAAGTCAAGATTTATCGCAGCCAATTGCTTTTCTAACCACTCATAACTTCTAGATTTTCACAACCTATTTTCACCTGATGTATCACAGCAGAATCTGATCGAGGAACGACATTACACGTGTCATAATTAATTTCCAATACAGAACATGGGTCATCTGCGAAAATTTATTAGGGGAAAAGTAAATGACGTGCAAGATCGAGTGTCGTCGACATATCTTTTTTGTTCACCGTATTCAATGGTTAAATAATCAGAAATTTTCAGAGAGTATTTGTCACGTGGTTATAATAGAATATCGAAATCCTGAATTAAACGATAACGAATTTTGCAATACGGATGGTTTATTGACAAAGTATGATCAGTGTATGGTATATATTTCTATGGACAATTTTATATATTGTAAGATTTTGTTCATTTTTTAATTTTAGAAAACACAACGAGTATCTATAACCATTTTTCTGTATGATAAAAATATTATCTTACAATACTGAATCCCATCTTAACACATTGTGAACAATTTTTTGGTCCCTAATCGTTCTATTATCCTGTATAAAATTCCTAAACATGACCTATCTTGGAGGAACCCTTCAGAGTCAAATAAAAAGACGAAATTCATTTAAGATGTATACTGATAAGTGCAAAGGCAGATTGCAAGCGACGAAGGAGACCTGCCCCGAAAATTCGGGCGAGGAAGGGCCGACTCTGAGTCATCAGGACCGGGAAGGACACCGGCCAGAGAATTTAGGCCAGACGTCGGGTGTCAGAAGGAGATAACGATCGTTGCCAGAGCTATTAGCAATTCAAACGGCTTCCGGCCTCCATGCTGGCACCGCGTACAGGAGAAAGACGAAGGTGTTGCCTCCGGTAAACACGAGTTGCTTGAACTCGGAATCGCTCGAAAGAAGCCTAAGTAGCCGCGCGCCTGAACGCTGCTGCGTGGCTTCGGCTCCTTCGTCCGGGGAATATCCGAGAGGCCTGCCTGCCTGCCACGCATGCAACCGTGTGCATCCGATCCGTAAACACGAAAAAACGGAAATTAGATTTCCATGCTCTGTCCACGGAAGTTTCCTGATCGCCTTCCTTCCGGGCAATTTCAACTTGTTCGGATATCTTTCACTTTTATCCTCGCCAATTGTATCCGACACATTAATAATTACATTTCTTTATTCTCTTACTTTCATTATCTAGGAAGAAATATTCTTTTGTTTTCTGTATTTATAAATAAACATTCTTGTCTTTATTTCTCAATAAAAATTCTTTTATTCTCTTTATTTCTCAATAAAAATTCTTTTATTCTCTTTATTGAGAAATAAAAATTCTTTTCTTTATTTGTGAACGAAGATTGTTATTTTCTCTATTTCTAAATAAAAATTCTTTCATTTTCTCTATTCACGTAGGAAAATTCTATTATTTTCTTTATTTCTGAATAGAGATTATACTATTTTCTTTATTCTCGGATAGAAATTCTTTTACTTTCTCTATTTCTGAATACGAACATTCAATATATTTTAGTCGATAAATACAAAGTCGCTTGGAAACGAATCAAAGACACAGCAATTGGTCACCGCACAGCAATCATTGTGAAGGTAACAGCACGGCACGGTGTTAATACCGTAAACATTGCTTGTTGCAAATGGAAAATACCGTGGTTAAATAATGCCAGACAACTGGGTAACACACTGGCATGTAACCTTTTGCCGTAGACGTAATGGTCGTTGCGTAACCGTAGTCCAAAGTCAAATAGTTGCATTCGATCTCCCGGAACAAACTTACGAGTTAGAAAATCGGTCGATAGAGACGAGCGAGGACAAACCAGCGAAAGAAATAACGCGCTCGGTGGATGCGTTCGAGCAACAAACAAGAAAGAGGGACGAACTTTCTTCCTGACGGGGACCCAACCGGTTCGATCGCGCCTTTCCACGTCGAGTAATTACACCGGCGCGGTGCGACAGACGATTTTTTACGGACAGGAGAAACCCGCGGCCGGTGAGATCGGAGTTTTCCTGATGCACCGATGCACCTGTACACCGCGGGAAGTGTTTACGAACGCGCAGGAATCGCGGGCTCGCGTGCTGCACCCGCGAAAGAAGAGACACGGTACGAATCGACGTTTCTCTCCCCCGTCGCCGGCTGGAATTCCTTTTTCCTTTGTCTCCGGTCGTAATGGAATGCAAAGATGCGACCGGTATATAATACTGCCGCGAATTGCATCGTAAATCGCGCAACGGTATTCGGAATCGTAAACGATGCTCTATTCAACGGGGGACGCTCGCTGGGCCCGCTGTTTGCGGCTAAACACGCGCTTTCGGATCTTTGTTGCGTTCGTATCATGCTTCCTCTGATTCACTTTTGAGGTGGAAGTGGTGCTTCAGTTCCATCGTTTACTCTGCGGAATTGTTTTATTAAGAACTTGGTTTATGAGTCGGTCAATGAGAGTGGAAGTACGTTTAGGGAGCATGTTGCTTGAGATGTGAGAGATTTTAGTGGATGAATGAAAATGCATGGGTGAAGAAGATAGTGAATATATTATACATATGTGTATATAAATATTTATTTCCATAGTTCTATTTTTAATATTAATATTCTAAATATTTCTATTTTATATATTAATATTCTAAATATTTCTATTTTAAATATTAATATTCTAAATATTTCTATTCTAAATACTCCTGTTTGAAATGCTTATGTTTTAAATATTTCTTTATAACATTTGCACATTTTTATAATACAAATAAACCGTACCATTTATCCCTGTCTCCTTTATCCAATTATGAAAAATGAAATGTAAAATAGGAATAACAAAATGAGAATGGTAATTTGTATATAATCCTTTATCGCATAGCAACGTTGCTCTTTGCATTCATATTTCTCGATAAAATTCAAGCGAAGATCCTTCTGAAATTCATATGAATGTACAGCCTGCGTTTCCTTTATCTAATCAGCACGAAATGAAATGTAAAATAGGAATAACGAAACGAAAATGGTAATTTCTATAAAATCCTAGTCGACACACTCGGAGAACATCAAAAACTTTGAGTTAAGAAATAATTAAGAAACTATTTCATACAGTGCTTCTAAACCCGCTAGCCTGGCTCGAATAAATGTCTTGTTACGAAAGAATGTGCGCTCACGTCCCGTTAATTACCAGAAAAGCAACATCAACGATTGCCACGGTGATGATCGGGAACAACGCAAGCAGTTAATACCTGGCTTTGGTCGGTCGACAGTGATTTTTCCCGGCATCGAATAAACGAAGCGATGATTTATTAAGGAAGAATAGCGAGCGGTAGGTTACGCGGTTTCGTTGTAACATCGCTCCCAGGTGAGCGTCTAATTCAGTGATTTATGAACGGAGGCTGCATCCGATTTAATTGGTCAGAGGTTCCGCGGTGGATCGATTCGGCATCCATTACGCGCGACATCATTTTTTCCGGCGCGGAGAATTGATTGCAGCCGAGGATGATACGTCCGTGATAAATTACGAAATCAGTGGCGATGTTAAACAGGTGTTCGGTGAAAACGCTCGCAAGACATCGTGTTCGAATTATTCGCGTCGGGAAGTTGGCCGGAAACTTTCTTTCGGTGATGAATGGCGCCTGGCGGATTAAGAATTTGCAATTCAGAACGGAGATTCGCGTTTAACGCTCGTCCATTAGCAAGATTTATCTAGCTATCAGGGAAAAGGATGTCCGAGCCGACAGGACCGCGGCGTATTCATTTTCCCGCGGCTTCGATATTTCGGAAAAACGCGAACGAGACGTCCAGGAAGAGCCGCGCGCGCTTGCTTCGTGGAAATTAATGGGTACAAGAAAATTGATTAAATTCGCGATTTTCCCACTGGTGCCGTGGGGATGTGAAACGAGAATGGGAGTGTAATTGACTATTATTATGCAGGAGATTCACGGGATTTGCATCCAGAGGCATCACTTGAAACCTTCGAAGACGCCGACTTCTTCCGGTTGGGTTAGCCATTGTGTGGCGACGTCAAGCTCCGTGCACGATGTCGTCACTTCGCTCGTGACAAAAGAGGCGAACAACAATTTGTTACCGGTTTTGCACCTTTCGAATGCCGTTTACCCTAACCAACAGCCGTCTGGTTAGAAAACGCATACGTTCCGCTGCGGTTCCCGCTTTTTGCTATACGGACGCGTTCTCCGTTAACCGAACAGTAATTCCAGAATAATACCGGATGTCACAAATAGAAAGCGAAAACTGCGAACTGCTACTCGTCAAATACGGCTAGCGTGTTTAAAATATCTTAGAATCATGCGTGACAATATGCTTCGAACTATAACCACGCGCAATAATTCTTTCTTTTTCGGTGAAAACCAATATGACGCAAACGATGAATTATTATTGAGATTTTCAGTCGCTACTAAAGAATTTTCACATATACAATGTTATTTCAATAAAAAGGAGGGAATATACAGAATAATATATAATTACTCTTTCGAATTATTAGAATAAAGAATTTGTTGAGTAAAGAATTTTTCGAACAAAGAATTTTTCGAATAAAGAGAATTATTTTAACAAAGACTTATTCTAACAAAGAAGCATTGAGATAATGAATTATTCGAATAACACGTTCGACTAAAAGGAATTGAGTAATAAGTCTGACCGAAAGTGGCCACGAAAAAGTCACATAATGTTCGCAAAAATATGTCACGGCTCGTCAGAAACGGAACCGGAGCTGTGACGTTGCTCGGCAGCTGAAATTGTTTTATAGAAGAACAGAGAGGAACCGCAAGGCGATCGGCCAGCACCAATTAGCGACGATCGAGGCTTGGAAATCCTAGCGGCACGGTGCAACGTAACGAGGCAACCTCGGGCAACGCCTAGTGTAAATTGCGTTTCCAGTGAGTGGTCATATATGCTGGCCAATGCCTCCTTCTTCCTCTTTTTCTTCATACCGGGCAGCAGCGTATCGGCGACCTATCATCAGCGTAGACAGTTTTTGATCGGACCCGATAAAGAATGCCTCCGATAAGCTATCGGCAGCATCCTAAATGCTGGCCCGTGGCAACATTCAGAAGGCCGCGGGTTACCGCGACTTCTTAATTTCCCCCTGATATCGGTAAACTTCCTTTCTAACTAGACGTCTCAATTATATCGCGCAATTAAACCAACCGTAAATACCGGTGCGCTCGACCTGGCCTCTACAACACATCATACTCTTTTTAGCTATTTTTGCGCTTGCACGGCACGATCAGATAGAGATCGTTGTTCTGTTTATTTAGGAACTCAGAGCGTAGCTTATTACATTTGCTTCTTTTTAAGCCGACGCTTGTTAACACGTTAAGCAGCGAAAATCAATCCAAGAAATTCCTGCAAGATCCAAGTAAGTTAATGAAACTCAAGCTAGAACTTTGAGATTTATCGTGGTAGATTCAAATATATTGCAACAAAAATGAATTTTAAAATTAGTTAAAAATTAGCGTTACCCTTTACGTTTATTTCTTGCGTTTAATTGGAATAATTCGAATAATACGAAAAAATACTAAAAATACGAAAAGATACTATTAAAAGACATTTTATATTTTATCATTTCTATTCTTAACGTTCAAAATTTTATTCTACATAAATTTTTAGTCGACAATGCGACATCAAATTTTATTCGAATCTTTTACTTAAATCAATTTTTCATTCGATCGAATACAGTGTCGAATAAAATTTTATTCGTTAGTCTTTATCTCGTCTTTGTCATTCGAAAAAAATTTCGCTCAGCTCTCGTCGAAACGAACCCTTCGAGAAATCGTGTTTATGGCTCCCGATCTGGATCACGGAATTTCGCTGAAATCGAAAGTCTCTATTTTTAGAGATGCGTATCGCGTGGAAGCAACGACTCTCGGGTTTTGTTTCTTCTCGGTTTGTGGGAGCTTTCCTACGCCATTGATCGCAGGAGTAAAATGATCGGGTCCGATCGATTGACTGATCCCACTGCTCCCTGTGCGAAGCTTGGACTGTCGCACGAATATCGTGGCATCCGTGAAGATTCAATGTCGAAGGATTCTTTTCGGATCGGCAGAGACTGCGATGCAGAATCGGATTTCTGCAGACGTCGAAAATTCCCGCGAATAGGAACACTGAGTCGGACTATTTTTTACGGAATTGGAATTTCTGTATCGTTTCCACGAAGATTGACGAGCTCTAATTTTATCTGGCTAAATATTCCTAATTATTAATTAATTAAGTGAACGAATAACACAGAATGCTAGTAGATCGTGTGTCAAATAATGAATATAAGTGTTACTCGATATTATATTATAAAATTATTATAAAAATTATAAAAATTATAAAAATTGCCTGTATTAGTTGGATAAGACGGACGTCGAATAGGAATGCATTTCTTCTTTCAATGGTGTTAATAAATTGAAAGTAATGTAACAATTTCCTTAAATTCTTCAGATGTCTTCACTAGTCAGTATAATTTTTCCCATAAATGCCTCAAGTCTATTGAAAACCTATAATTGGCCGAAAATTCGCCCATTTCTATTTTAAGTATTGTAATTTTATACAATCCTACTGTAAATTGACATATTGTTTTAAATACAACACTCTGAACAAAATGCAACTAATCGGATTAAAATGTAAAACGAGAAATAAATTCAAACTATATCCACTTCGGTAATTACGAAACGAGTAAACGAATACTTTCCACCGCCCCAATAATTCCAGGCATAAAACATTCTTCAGCAAATTACATAACTGTCAAGTCAGTAAAACAGTGAGCCGAACTAAAATACAAGAACTACGACTAAAGAGAGCTATGCGAATAATAATAATAATAACGTTTCGCGCGGACAAATAAAGCGAACACAGCAGCACAAGGTAACAGTAGATAATTACGTTCTATCTCGAGTATAAATTACGAGAGGTCGCCCATTAGTCCGGATAAAGCACCTATTTGGTAACGATTAGAGACAGCGCTGATTCCAGGCAGTCTATCATCCACGATCAGGGCTACATATTTGCCAGCGAGGAATGGATCGGGGTCGAAGGCAATTTCGAAATAACGGTGTAGCGAGCCTTGAAAACGCGGCTCATCATCCATTCGTCGATAAATCCTCGAGCTGCTTTTCTGATAATTAATCAGGATTCCATTCACGCCACGGCTGACAAGATTACAAGCTATTGTTGCGTACAGTTCCGCCCGACCATTCCCGAGGCTTCTTATCGCGCGAGACGTTCTTTGACAAGTCGATAGTTCTCGTTTTAGAACGGCGCAGGATGTTTCGGAATCTCGAATGTTTACTCTCGGATGTTGTATTAACGGTTATGTCTGTGTCTCGCGTGTCAATTTGACGGATTGCGAAGCCCGAGCATCGATGGGTCGATCAAACGATGAGCGATGGAGCTGCGAATTTTTATTCATTCGCATCCCTATCAATTTGAACGCATAAAAAATAGATTCTATTCGGCACATTCTCAATAATCGGAAAATACGACGAAGAACGAAATTCTATATTTCTATATTTCCGTCCTAGATCGATTCGATCTGTCCTAAATAAATTAGATTAACATATTCGTAAGCGGCGAACGCATAAATTAACGGTTTATTCTATATAATTATTATTTATAATCAATAAAGTTGTTGTATCGAACGTACTCAGGTGGATAGAAAGGAATCGCGAAGAATTTATACTTCTGTTAACCTAATTAAACACGGATAATTATAAGTTTGGTTAAATTAGGTCGCGAAAACCAGGACACGCGTCAATATTCACACTCCAGTTATTACGAATTTATGGAACTGCATATTCTCTAAATCTGTATCATTACCTCGAAATTTTTTCACAATTAATCTGCGGCGCGCCCAGCGATTTCCCACCGCGAAATCTTAATCGACGAAAATACCATGTTCCGTCTCGAATAAACCATCCGCTTTCCAAACTCTAAGTATCGAAGGTTTTATCGTTGATGCGCTGCCCGCCTAGTGCCAATAAAAGCAGTCGACTCGGCGATCATCGCTTCCATCAGTTCTGAAAGCAGCGCAAAACCAGGAGCATTTCTCGCGACGCCACCGGCTCGAGAAGTAGAGTGACAAGAAAACGAGGAAATGGAAAACCTCTAGGAAGTTCCTGCTCCATTCGAAAACGATTCATCAAAGTCTACTTCACCGGAGTATATATTTATTTGCTCGAGCCGTGCCGACTACGGTCGATTAAATACCCTTGTATTAGCATAAATTATCTCTCGTCTATGATCGCATCTTGTAAACCTTGTTGCAATGATTATCCTGATATCAACAGGAAAGCTCATCCAGAAGGGAGATCGTAAATGGTTTTTGCAGCGTAGAAAATGAACACGTGAAGATAACTTCGTCGCTACTTTCTATAAATGCCATGTTTAATGATTTGTACTATCCGTATACTATTAAGAGCAGTAATGAGAGCTCCTGAAATGTATTGATATAGTTATTCCGTATTACGATTTTCAAATTTTGTAATTGATTTAATAGTGGAGTCATTTCTTTTCTCATGCACGCAATTCGGAATGTAAAAATAAGATGCTGATTAATTTTCTGTTGGTCTTGTTTCTGGCTAGTTATAACCTTATTCGTTGATATTTCGCAACGTATTATGCTAACTTAATAATTATCGAATAAAAAGCCATTCGTTTAGTAAAACAGAAACGGAAAAGTGAAAATTTAAGCGAAATATTGATTGCATGAATTCCGGATGTTTATTTCAATTTTCAGTGGTAATATTCTGAAATCCTTCTGTCTTTACACTTTGTTATTTCACTTAGAATTCATAAAATAAATAAACTAGAAATGGGGAAACTTCATTTTCAGATTTGCAGAGCTCGAATCCGAAGCTTTACTTTATCCGAATAGAATTAAATGAAAATTAAATGTCGTTTTAATTTCCTCTTGATACAAACGATTGCAATCGATTGGTGAAATTGTAGCAACTATAATGCATCTGAAGTCTAAGCACATACTCGATTGGATTATTATTAATTAAATAAAAATAAATTCGTATCGTCAGAATATTCTCGCAGGTAGTTTCGCAAAAATGGTCACGAAAATTCGAGTTTCAAAGTTTCGAGTGCCCCATCCCTAAAATGAATGCAAAAAATTCACAGTATAATTTCGGGCAAACAATGCGGTGTCTAGGAACGATGAGCTAATAAACGCGTTAAATCAGCGAGTAAAAATGTGCTCCGGAACTTGTCAAGTTACCGCGCCAGGACCAGGGATAGGCGTTCTAACGGAGCCACCGGCGTTTAACCAGCTCGAGGTCACGTTTTGGTTTTTCTGGTCGGCCGGCGACACGCGTAGACACCTCCCTCGGGACGTCGTTACCCGGGTTCGTCCTTTCTCGAGGAAATCGTGGGTTTGCTTTCCGCTACCCACGCATTATCGCGGTGGAATGCGTTGTCCGACGGACGCGCACCTCGACAGCCTCGATCGCGGACCCTTCGAGTCCCCCCCTCTCCTCTGCCGGTTATCCTTCTTCGGGGGCTTATTACAGCCGCGTACCGATTTCCACACGTGCGATCGCGTTACTTCACCCAGCTGCGATTAATTGCGCAAGATCTAACGCAGCTGCCGACCTTCGGCGATCCTGCCGTGATCGCCGTGCCGGGATGGCAGCGCGAGACAACCAGTTTCCTCGCGAGAAATTGAAACGGCCCTGCGATAGCACGGGCGACGTTCCTCCATTTGCCTCTGATGGGATAATCGACCTCTGATTACTGCTTCGGCCGAGTCAACTTTTAACATTCCTCTTTCTCCAGCTTTCGCTTCGGGCGGAATTCTCGTTTTCTTTCGGCTCGGACTTTTTCTACGGATTTATCATTTTCTTCCGACGCGAGAGCTGTGCCAAATGGGAAAAGAGTTACCCAGATCTTCGAAACACGTTTTTTAAATTTTCGTTATAGCTTTTGTTGAAAGTTGAAGAGACGTTTTTTAACTTTTTTTATCGTCCCTTCGATGGACCACTTGGTTCGATTATAAGAAAGTTATTTCGTTTTTTTAAACAGGTGTACGATGACATTTTCGACACACTGTATGCTTCTTTTTACTTCTGGTTGAAAACTGTGTAGTATGGAATTCAAAAAAGATGGAACACTTTTAATACGATCTCGCATTTCGATAGAATCAAGACTACAAAGCAAGGATAAATACGAAAAATGGTATAAAAGTGCAATTTTGATCTGCAACAAATCCACATAACAGAACGTATCAAAAGTGTTCACTTTTCTAAGGACTAGATAATTTTCTTTTCTCTTTTGGAAGTGAAAAATTGAGACTTTCAAATAACGTAAAACACATACGAAATAAAAATTGAATTTCTGATGTAATATTTATGTCCCTTCGAAAGCAGTAATTCGCGGTCCAAATAGCGATTTGCATACACATTCTACATAAATATCGAGTAATTCAGACCATATCGAAGTTCAGACGTTAAAAATTATTTTCCTTCAAGGAAATGTTTGACCAGACGTTAATGCCAAGACATTGTAATTATCAAAATTATTATTCATTGATTCAGAAAAAGTTCGCGAATGCGTGACGACAATTACAGACGAAATTGCTTAGTATTTCGACCCACTGTTAAAAGTCTATCCCAGCAAATATTATTGATTCAGTATGAATTAAAGTGTAGCAAGACACACTCTTCGGAGCCATACTTAATGACACGTGATATCCCGCGTGCCATGTACGTTCTAATACCCGTTCGGATATCGGTTAAAGTGCAATTATTCTACACTGTTTGCCGTCGAAGTACACCGCGAGTGTAAACTTAGCAGCAGCTGTTATTAAATTAACCGCATTCTACGCCCGTTCCGAATCCAATAATTCGATGTGGGTACCGGTTACAAGAGCAACCGATCGACTTTAAAGGGAACATCGCCGAAGAAAAGCGACAAACACAAGGCCGCGGAATGCACGGCTCACCGCAAAAATTCGAAACATCCTCCAGACTTCTTACGCGTTTTTGCGGCACGCGTTCTATTTTCCGGAGAAAAGAATCGTAACCCTGATACATCTTGATCGAACGAAAAAGAGTAAGGAAGCGGATTTTCTAGTCCCGGAATAACCGCAATCTACCGTCCGGATCAATCCGTCTCAATCTAGTTAATTATCAAAGTGCTAATTTGATTACTTTGCCACTCCGCCGCAACGCCATTTGAAATTTTAATTCGACATATCTTGTAGTTCTTTCGTCGAGAATTGTAACCTCTGATTATCAGCGCGAACTAGTTTCAAAATTCCGAAGAGAGGTTTCTCAAAGAAACTACTCTCTGCAATTAGTACAGAGTCCACAGGAAATTATGCTCAACGCGTCGAACTCATAAAATTCATTCAGAGTCATCGTGGTTTCGTGAATTAGGCTGAAACCACACAATTATAATTTATGCTAACATAAAAATTGATTTTTAAAGATCGTCGTAATCAACGCGTTAATAAGTTTTATATTTGTTATTAGACTGCGGATTTTATGCATTCATGGCACGAACGTGAAGCATGAAACGATAAAAATATTATAAGAACTTCATGATTTAAATGATTTAAAAAGGGAAGAAATTTCTGTTCGACTCATATCCGTCACAGCTGATGACCATGATTCTTATTTTGCATGAAGATCCGCAGTCGACTTATTAGATGCAGCACAAATCGGAACTGTTCCGTAAAAAGCAAACAGTAAACAATTGGCACTCACCAGTCTGATGTAATTGCTGATCATCTCCGTCAGCTGTGGCGCCCGGTTCGTATGCAAGGGTAGCCTAACACCCGACGCGATCTGCATGACGCAGACGCCAGCTCGTGGAGAATTGACGGAAACGATGTCCTCCAGAGGCAGAGTCTCCAGGATGACCAGATCGCCTTGCGGAGTGCGCTTCACAAGCCGCAGACCATGATGAGATACCGCCACGTGTTGAGTCTCTGGATGCTGAGGTCCGATCTAATTGAACGATCGACGTAGTATCGTTAGTTTCAAAGAATTGGTTAATACCCTGGCAAACCTCGAGCGAAGAGGAAGAAATTAACTAGCGTTACGTTCGAGCAGCGAACAATAGACAATGGTACTCGTAGATATAACAGACATTACGAGTCCCGAAGACAGCTACGTCGTCGATGCACCGAAGTCGGACATTATATTGACAATGGAGCAGCGCGAAACCAGTAGGACCCCGATTTCCTTTCAAAGACTTTCTTTTCGGTAATGTCTGCTTAGTCATGTACGAATTCAAAATTAGTTGCGGCTCGAGTAAAAACCGCGAAGCTGAAGCACAATTCCCAATCAATTGCGATTACTAGATTTTACGCAATTAAGGCAAAAAATTAGCAGCTGCAGTTTGGAGCAACAGAAAGTGGCTCTCGTTCCTTCTAACGCATGCAAAACATTTTTACCTGGCACAAAGACCGGTGGTGTAGCAATTGTCTACTGATCTTGGAGCACTCACCGACACGGGAAATATCCTAGCGAAGTACAGCGGCCATTGTTTCGCCATGTCGACGACGTTCTTCTTGATCGTGATCTTGTGCTGGGTGCTCTGCAGGTTGTCCAGCGTGACGCCGTAATTGTCCAGCATCTTCAGCATGTTCTGCCTATCCTCTTTAGTGATCCTGATGCTGGACGTGGCTAGGACGTCGTAAGCAACCTGGCAGAAGACCAGGTGAAGCGCCAGAGGGCTGTTGAGGGTCTCGTTCGGTGCGAACACCTCCTTCTTCACCCTCAACGTCCAAGTCACTCTATTGTACGTGAAGTGGGCAGTGGAGGTCTGCGGATAGAGCTTGGTGTTCATCACTTCCTGCACCTTCTCTATCTCTGGCTTATCAGCCGGTGGCAGGACAGGTCTCAGGAACTCGGGCCACTCCTCGATCTCGATCCTCTCCATCTTGTCGGTGCGATGGGTAGACGCGACGCTGGATCGTCTGTCCACTTCGCGATCCATCTTCTTGAAGCTCTGCCGGGCGACCGCGAAGGTCTCCCTCGTGTTCGGCATCACGCCAAAGTCCCTGGTCGAAGGCATGCCGAAACTGTCTCTAGACTTCGGGGAGACGTCTCTGGTCATGCCGAAAGGATCCCTCTTCGAGCTGGAGTTCTCGAATATGTCTCTGGCATACTTAGGGTCGAAGATGTCCGAGTTCAAGTCCCGACGCGAGTCGAAGTCCGAGCTCCTGTCCCTAGCGGAGCTGGCCAAGTCGGTGCTATCCTTGCTGTAGAAGTCCTTGGACTTCTGATCCTGGGACCTAGCCTTGTCGAAGTCGTTTCTGTACTCGTGGGCCTCTCTCAGGTGCTGCTGGGACGCGAATATGTCTCGACTGTGGCTGAACATGTCGCGCTGAGCCTTCGCGAAGTGGTCGAAAGTCTCCGAGTCGGGGGATGCTCTGAAAGTGTCCCGAGTTTTCGGCTCGATTGGAGCTGGAGGCGATCTTGGCTGCGGCACGCTGGATTGACTGCAATTTGTGATTATTAGAACCTGTTTCAACCTGTTGTTCGATAGCTTTAATGGTCGAAAAGTACCTATTACTGTACATGCTTCCGCCTCTAGGACTAGGGGGTTGCGGAGGCGTCACCGGAAGCGGGGGTGGCACGGGCCTCTCCATCCTCTCGATCTGTGTTCTGACTACTTGAGCTTGAGTCATCATGTCCGTCGTGCCTTTTGAAGTGACGCTCTGCGTGTCGTCCGCCGTGGATGCATAATCGTCCCATCGACCTCCTTTAAAGCGTCAAATCATGTTCACAACCATTCTTCAGCTAATTACGCACTCGAAGCCATTCATACTATGATTGCAAAGGTGTTGCAAGAAATCAAACAATCGACAAGGCATCGCTACTCGAGAGAGTCCAGCAGCATTGGGTGTAGCTGAAATCAATGATTTCTTCGAAACCGGATTTGATACTGTCCGATGAACACCATCATGAGTTAATCGCTAGTGCATTCTTCATGGAAAATTTCATACGAAAGTACTCATTCGAGGTATGACTTGAATGTGCAACATGAAAATTGTCTGCATCAGTTCCAAGAAGTAGTACAGAAGTTAATCGTGGATACATTCTTTATGTAAGATATAATACTTATTAGAGTTATGACTATAATGTGCAAGATAAAAGTTGTCTAGATTGAAAATAATTATAATTATAGACATTCTCAAATTCTTTCAATCTTCTTCTTACTCAATTTGATCATAAATGCGTAAAATTCGAAATCTAATTGCGACAATTTAATTCAACAGCCTATAACTTAATAACTTTTTAAAATAATTTATTATACGAGCCATTTATTTTGAAAGTGCTCTAAGTCCATTTTCGAAAAACATCGACCTAGTTATTTTAATATTTATATTTCCACGTTACATATAATTTCATTATAACAAAGCCAATGATTTGAATGCAATAACTCTTAAAAACGTAAAAACATTATACTACAATGTTACCAGTTGTTAATATTTTTAAATTTATTAGAACGCAAAATCCCTAAATATCTGCATTCTAAAATAATTGGATTTAGTCAAATTTCAAAATAGGCGGGTTAGATATAAAATTTAATATTAATTAACTTCTGAACCTTATACCGTTTGCAAGATTGAAGCTTACAAAGTCAGCAAAAAAATCGATTTTTTAATAGCTCATAAAGTTCCAATGCCGTTGTACTTTCTCGAAGAACATTTCAACAAATCCTAGCAGTGTTACCCAATTGCTGTTCGAGAAGCAGCTTCCTGTTGTCTTCGAGCCGCTTCACCTTGTCGTCGTCTCTCGGCAGCGCCGGTTTCTCAGCAGTTTTCGTCGATCTGACACTATGATTGGCCGTCACCTTCTCCAGTCTTTGCCTCATCTCGGAACTAAGCTTCAGTTTGCCAATGCTGCCCGGGGAAGGCCTCTGCGCGCCTACCTCTAGCGCGGACCTGGAAACATCGTCGGACCAGCTATCAATTAAATGTGGAAGTGAAGAAATTTTCTTCACTTGAACGAGCAAGTGAATGGGGTTTCGTGCAATTGTGCACGATATCGTACTTGGATTTCTTCTTTTTCTTCTCCCCCTCCTCCTTGTATCCGTTCTCGTGCTTAGCCGCGGGAACTGGCGTATGAGTCACCACCGTTCTCTCGTCGCTGCCAACGATATTCTCAATTTCGAATTCCTCCCATTCAACAGCGCCCTCCGTGCTCGGCTCGCCGTCTCCCTGATTGTACTCTCCGAATTGCGGTGTGATCTTGCGCTGCTGTTGCTGCTGGCGCATCTTGAACTCTATGAAGCTGTCCTGACTCTGGTTTTCGTTCGAGTCGCTTGGCGGAGGCCACCTGGAGTCGGTCGAAGAGAGAAATGAATTCTTACGCAGTGATTCATCTGGCAATCGAACGCGAAGTCTTTCAACCGGATTCGTATTTTTCTTGAAAACTATCGGCAATGACCTCCATTTTTATAAGGGTGGCAACAAGATGTTTAGAATATTTATAGATCAATTTAAACCTGGAACGACTCCCACCCATTTTTCAGTACAAGTGAACATCGTTGCGGGCGTAAAATATACCTCAATGTTTTAGTATTTATTTACACGTTTGCAGATAACTTGGAAATGTTGTGGGGTCATCGGCAACCCCACGTTCATAATAAACGTAGAATTAGAAAGACTAGTAATTATATGTACCTCCATTTCCCAATTCGAACAGTCTTGGCCCTGCCGTAAGGATCAAGGAACGGTCTCGATTCTGATGGATCATGCGACTCCAGAGGCGGTGGCATAGGCGGCGGGGGTGGCACACCCTTATTGTTGCTAGAGTTCGACAAGTTGCTGTCGACGCTGCTTTTCCGGTTCTTTAATTCGCTCAACACGTTCGTAAAGTTACTTTGGACGTTGCTCTTGTTGGAACTGGACCTCTTGGGGTCTGCTGGACCGGTGACCTTCTTGTCGGCTACTTTCCTATCCACGCTGACCTTCCTGACAGCATATTCTACGCTAGTTTTCCTGACTATTTCGGAGTTTTTCCTGGGCGGACTCTGAGATCGATGGATCTGAGCCTTGACCGTCACTTCCTGGCGCTGGCTGGTCGTCGACGGTTGAACCGGCGTGCCTTGCTTCTCCGTGGACCATAGTTCTCCATCCTCTGGCTCCCTAAACGATACCTGACAGTGGCAAGCTCGATATTAAAGACTGTAGTCTCGTTGTCGTTCGATGAATGGTACAACGTTACCAATGCCCTGATGATATCACCAGTTAGGTTCAAGGCGATTTGCAAAGTATTTTACAACGTGGTGAATCGAGAACATGCCCCGAGTTATGCGTGCGCCGATATGTACAGTGCTGCAAGAAGATTGTGAATGCATGGGGGTTCCTGCGGCCAGCAATATGGGAAACTGGCTACCATATTGATCGAACTCCCAGGGACAATTGACCTGTTCCATTGGGAGCTTCGCGCGATTCTGAATCACGCTCGTGTAAAGATTGTCGCGAGTTGTACTTTAGAAGATGACTTAAGGCTGATGTAAATGCATGATTACAGACCTCATCTCGGGGCTCGAACTCTACATCCTCCTTCAAGCAACCGTGACACGATTCCTCGCCGTGGATAACAAATAATTACAGACCGATCCCCGCGAACTGTGTCAATCACCACTCGGAGAATCGTAAAATCTAATCAGTGTCTTTCGCTACGGGTATCTATCGTTACAATGTGTACCCAAGTTCCCCGGAACCCACATTTCCCTCACACCACTGTACAAGTCAACTTTCAAACTCGTTTCACGGAAATCGTTCCCATAACCGGTTAATATCCTCAAACTATGATACAATATTTGTACACGATTACCGAACATCGATCAATATTATTCGATATCAAGTAGGTACACGGAAGTTATTCGCTGTTCTACTACCCCTGGTAGAAAGTGCTCGAGCAAAGCCATGATGAACTCGTGTTCATACTGATAACGAAACACACGTAATCGCGCCCGTTACGTCCTCGATGCTTCGAGAGTATGTCAAGCTACATGCTCTTCCGAGTTTGAAATCGGTGTCGTTCGTGCCGAATGTGTGCAAGCATCTCTCAAAGTTCAAAGTGTGAAACGCATCTTGGAAGTCGTTGCAGCTAGAATCTCATTAGGGAGTACACGAGCTTGCTATCCTCGACATTTGTCTTGCTGTAACAGTTGTCGAGGTATTTCATCGAGTATATTTCTCATTTTCGACGCTGAGGGATGTTTTCACTTCTTTAATATAGGTAATGACAGACGATATATGGATTTAGTGTAATTATGCCACTTATATTATTATTATATTTATATTTTTACTCTAAGTGCATAAAATCTGCAGTCTAATAAAAAATTAAAAGAATGTTTGAGAGTATCAATATATTATCGTTAACTCGTTAAAATGATTAAATCTCTACAGTCTAAATTGTTTATCGATGTTTAAAATAGCTTATGTAACTTGAAACTACGGGGTAACAACCTCATGATATAAATGAATATAATTCTGAAAATTAAGGTCCAAAATTTACTTAACAATAAAAGAGAAAGAACAGAGCAAATTACAAAGAAGGCACAAAGCTGTAAAGAAAATTCTGCTTTGGAATAAGATCCGTACTTCGCAAAGAAACGAGAAATTCATCGTCGACCACTATCGTCCTATCAGCTATTAATAAATTTGTCGAGGACAGATGCGCGCGAGCGATGAAGCGAAACGCGTCGTTCGATCGAGCACCTTTTGCCAGCGGCAGCGCATGTTAGATGAAATCAGTAGATACCTTGGAGTAGCGTCCAATAGAATCATTGGGCCCCATTTGGGCACCGTTTTGGGGGGCTGGGGGGACAAGATTCATACTGGAGGGGCCCGCGGACAACGCCGTGCCCTGGAAACACACACCCATGCCGCGATGCGGCTGAAAAGCCTGCCTGGATCGCCCGGAGGGACACGGTCTCTCGATCGGGAGCGATCGCGGATCGGCGAAGCTGCGCTCTCGTGCAGTGTCGTTGTGCAATAGTGATATCGTGTTAGTACTAGTTACATGTGATCGTGAAAGTGACACGCCGGACCGCGGCTATCCATTCACTGCGATGACATTTACCATGCAATTCTCTGTTTACGGTCGTTACGACACGTCGTTAAAGTGTTACCGCGCGGCTGGCCGACGAGCCAAAGAATCTCGATTGTGTCCGTCGTTGTCTTTTTACACGGTGTGTTCTCGTTCGGTCTATGCGTGTGCCCGATGTGTGTTGTCCGAGTACTATGATCGTTTTCTGGGACGACGTAAGAGGATAATCAACTTCGATGGAAAAATTCTTTGGTCATTCCGCGATCTGAAACTCAAGGACTGCTAGAAAGCCTAGCAGACATCCTTCGGCATCTCTCCATGCGAATCTTCCATAGCATGTTTCGAATTAACCCATTTGCACCCGCGGGCGGTATAATCACCGACTATTATCGCGACACGGATCGAATAGGATCGATGTGGCGATAGTTACCTCGTCTGGTTATTAATCTAATGAACTAATTGACGATAGTTGACAATCGTCGCAGAAACGGGTTGACTAGAAAGCGGATTCGCATCGAGCTCCACCGACAATCGCTTGAAACATTACAGAATATCGCACCCGTGCATCGTCCCAGAAAGCGAGAGACGTCAACGACATCCCGACGTGTGTAAATATTCACAGTAAAGGATCTCCGAGGAGCATCTCACCGGTTGCTGTCCAGAGTTTGGACTCTGCACTAGCAGCTGTTGCAGGGCTTGGTTCTGCGCCAACAGCTGCTGCTGGATCTGAATGTTCTGTGCCATGGCGCTCTGGAGGAAGGCCCTTTGGAGGTTCTGCTGGTACGCCATCATGTCGTTGTTCTGGCTCGGCGGGGAGCTAGGGTACTGGGGCAGGCTGAGACCCTGCATGCTGTAAATGGGTATCGGCATGAAGCCGGCGCCCATGTTCATGCTCGTGCTCTGCGGCGGTGGCACTTGCTGCGACGCGCTGAACATTGGCATCATCATGGGCGGGGACATCATCCCCGGCGTGATGGCGCCGAAGTTGAAGGTCGTGTTCTGGTTCGGTATGTCCATGTTGCCTCCGCCTTTGATCTTCCTGGACAGCTCCGTCGCCGAGATCGGTTCGTCGTGAGCCCCGTTGAACATCAGCTCCATGAAGTCCTCGACGTTTTCGATGCTCCGTTGATCATCCTGAAGCGTATCATAGATCGTCGCTTGCCGATTAGGCGCGTCTATAGTACCGCCGCCTTTGATCTTCCTTGCCAGCTCTGTCGCAGAGATGGGTTCATTCTGGGAGCCGCTGAACATCAGTTTCATAAAGTCCTGAACGTTTTCGGTGCTCGTCGCGTCCTGAGCTCTGATGCTAGCTTTTAGGGTATCGAGGAGAACAGCGTCGCCCCGAGTCCTGTCATCGTCGGTGCCCTTGATGCTAGCTGCCAAGCTCCTGGCATCCGACAACTCGTCGAGATTCCCGTCCAGGACCGGCATGAACAACTCGTCCAAGAACTGATCCACATCCGAAGCCTGACTAGGCACCCTGACGCGTCTGACGTGGGACGCCAGGGAAGGAGCTTCGCTCGTGTCAGACATGGCGGACGATTTCACACCGTACTCGCTTTTCTCGATGTAGGCTCGACTCGATTGGCTGCCTGGTAGCGCTCGTTTACCTTCGGATTCAGAGAAACAGTTCGTGTTTTTTCGTGGAATAATCAGAAGCGATGAATGCTGAATGAGACGTGTAATTGAGATCGCGGGGTTATTAGCGTTGTACTTTAGGTTGGCGGGCGACGCGTAGGAAATTGTAACGAGTGATATCATCTGTTCGAATAACGTGCTCGCGCTATGGGAGAATTTCATCATTTATGTATGCACCGCGCGACCTACTGCTAATGAATGGGAAAGTCTCCGATGGATACGGGATTTTCTCCGGTTTGTTGTACGCGATTTAAGCTGGGCGGCGTTTATCTTTCGGAAGCGAAGGATTTTTGCACGCGATTTTGCAGAAAACCCAACGCACAGTGTTCGTGCTCGACAGTCGCTGGATGAATGTACCGAAGATGAGTGCGTGACTGAAAATCGTATGCATTTTTCAAACGAAATTTAAAAAAGCGAAAGTTTTCCTTCGTTACACCGGAGAGAAGGAAAGTGGAAAACGTCGTAACTTTCGTCAGAGCCGTAACCCTTTCGCTTTAGCTTTTAATTTGACAACTGAAAAAATTGTCTCGTCAATGACAATATCAACATCATTAGCATGAATAATAATAAAAAGCTAGATAGACTTTCGCAGTCAAGGTTATGTCTTATAATTTCTGAGAAATAATTAAAAACTGACTCAAATTTTATCGATCTCTGTTGTTATAATTTTTATAGCTTAATTTACGATTGCACCGCGATTGCGCAATACAGTAACAAAAATTGTATACTCACCGGGATACTGAGATTTGATGAACCTAGTCTGCGACCTAATGTAGCTGTTCTTATCGTCCTCCGATCTTCCGGTCTGGCTAACCGATTGGATATCAGGGTACTCGAAATCGATCGTCAGATCCTCCTCCTCGATGTTCGGCTCCGTCGACCTCGTTATCCTGCTGTATTTCCTTTCCTGGGTGATTTCGGACCTCGTCATGTACTCGACGTTGCTGACAGCGGACGTCTCTCCGATTCTCTCTAAGCTGTGATAACGTTCGTTCAACTTCGACGACGATAACCCAAGATTCGCCAGTTTCACAGGAGGCAAGACCACTTCCGGTTGAAGAAGATTGTCCAAACTGCGGCTGCGTTGCTTCTCCCTCTCGAAGTACCTGTCGTTGAGGGCCGATTTTCGAGACAGTCCCGTCGCTGCCGTAGTTTCCAATATCGCCTCGTGAGACTGTTTTCGCACCTGGAAGGAGCACAATTAGAAGTTGAATATTCCATTAATAAATCTAGGCCAGCTGAGACTCTTCCTAGGTCACTGTATCGCGTCGTATTTCATCGAGGAATTATAAAGAGAGGAATTAAAGACTTCATGTAGAAACATTGTTCGTGCATTACTTATTATTTGGATTAAATAAAATTATTTTCAATAAAGTTATTACTATTATTATTATTCTCATAAACGCCTAAAATTCGCAGTCTAATAATGGATATATTCCCACTCAATTCTCTATACTAAATATTCTTCCAGTTAAATAATTTTTAAAATTTGAAAATACATTTCTATAATGAAAATTACAATCGCAACCAACATTCCAGTGGAACTCCCATTTAATTTTATAGTTCCATGTGTCACACGAATAAACAGTTACCAAAGCATCGATAAAAAATTCCCAATAATAAAATAATATCAATAACAGCCTCCACAGTCTTAAAAATCCACTTAATGCCAAGTAAGAGAATTTAGTAAAATAAAATATAATTAGCAAATTAGTAAATAGTAGCAGTTATAATAATATATTAAATTTACCGATGGTTTCGCAACCGGTGGTTGCGGGGGCGGAACAGCAGGTCTCCTAGGCGACTGAATTTCCGGTTCGACAGGTTTATCGACAACCTTCGGCACAGGTTTCCGTTCAAGAGGTTGGAAGGTCTTTAACACAGGTGGCTCTATTTCTTGCTCCAATTCCCGAATGATCTGCGTATGCTGCAATTAAATCCCATTAAACATCAGAAACCAATTCACGATTTATCGAATTTCGCGACTTACCTCTCGTTTCTTGATAGGCGGGAAACTGTTCTTCCGCTGCTCCAGGAACATGTGTTTAGCAGCTGGGAAAGCTGGCGCCAGCTCCATCTCGGAAATTAAGTCTAGGACGTAGTCGAAACCATTGGTTTCGGTAACAATGGCGTCCGGGCCATCCAACTGATTCCATAGAGTGATCGTCCAGCCGGAATTGTCGACGCCATGATTGTGGACCGCGAGATTTGCCAATTCCTCGCAGGTTGTCCATGAGTCCACGGCACAGGTAACTGTCTCACCTGAAAGTAAAAGTAACTTGTGAGTCATGAAATTTGTAACATTTTATTCCGTCTTTTTAATCTTAGTAAATTATGAATCGATGATAAAGTAAAGTTTTCTTCCCTTTAACTATAATAATAATAATAATAATAATATAGAATTTGATTTCGTATATTATATAATATTATAATATTTTATTTTTATTTAGACAGATCTACTTATCACCATTTTATAATTCGATCTGCGACTTTCCGATGCAACAAATATAATAAGTTTTAATTTATTGACTTCTAATTCAAAATCTTTATTTATTGATCTCCATTTAAAAATTCTACTTTATTCACTTTCATTATAAAATCCTAATTCATTGCTTTCCATTTGAAAATTATAAATATAATATATAAATTCTACTTCACTAGTTTACGTTTCTTTGACTCAATAAATTTAATAATACAAGTCCTATTTTAGCAACTTTCGTTTCGAGAAGTTTGTTCTCGGAAGAATAGAGATTTAAATTCTGCACCGAGTTCGAAATTATGAAAGACGCTATATCGAAGACGCTGGTGCACCTACCATCATAGAATCCCACGCTGAGCGCCATGTTGACGCGATTCCTGTTCGCTCTCCATTCCAGCACGCAAGGCGGATAATTCCTCGGTACGTGGTGCACAATTTGTTGATTGTTGCTCATTATCCTAAATATCGTTCTCTCGCCTTGCAGAAGCTTCCTCTGGCAGTAAGCTTTGTACCCGTCGTACGCATGATCGGAAACATACTTGAGAAAGTACTTGAACAAGGTGGGACTGGGCTGGAACGCCGAGAGACAATTCGATAGTAACAGCCAGCCTCTCTCTTTGTTCGCGTCGTTCTCATTTTTCCACGTTTGATTGGCCAGCTGGCACAAGATTTCATCGCGTAGCTTCTCATTGACGATTCCTTTGTTCACGATGTAATCGCCGAGCGCTTGCTCCCGCTTGCCGCTCAGATTATTCTCGTTCATGAACCGCAGGATCATCTTGAAGATCATTAACGAGTCCGTGTAGTCTTGGTCCCGGGCTTTCGTCAGGAACGGCGTCTTTATCGGTTCCCGTTTCATCCCGAATATGTGGCTCTTGAAGTAAATGTTCGTGAATTTCGAGAACTGGTGTTGATCGATGTCCGGCGGCAGGCTGTAATTGTGGTGCACCGGGATCACTTGGCCGACTACTTTCAGCAGATTCCTCTCTGTGTGAGTGGGCTGCCAATCTGAAGACAGAGAACGCCGTTCTTTAATTATACGTAAGTCGCAAGTTCGATGAAGCGGAATTTTTGCGAGGTTAATTGCTTTTAAAAAGGTAAATTTAAAGTTTGCATCGAGTGACCGTCTAAACAGAGACTCTTCATTTTTGTTTACACTTCTTAAAAATAGGAACACCTATGCAATAAACATATTATTAGGTGTACAAATGAATCCGTGACCTTTGTAATGAATTACTTGTTTTTTTAAATAAAAGTGGCAGCTGTTCCTCTTGATTCTTTTTTTTTGTATTTGGATTACTATAATAATTATATTACTATAATAATAATAATATAATAATATTACTATAATAATAATAATTCTTAATTTAAGAACTATTATAAGTAAGTGAGAGTTAATATAAAAATAAATAAATACTTTAAGTAAATAAATAAATAAATATTAAATAAATAAATACTTTTAATTGATCTTACACTTCTTTGTTTATATATAGATAAGAAGAAGAATTTCGTGGTATACAGCATAAGAACAGAAATTGAAAATTAATTAAAAAATATGTCTTTCAATGAACTAATTATTTTTTATTTATGTCATATTTATCTGTTCGCACGTGAACAAGGAGAAGAGCTACGAATTAATTTATATGTCTAATATAATTGAGAAGCAGAAATAATTTTCCGAACAGTGTACGAGAATTATATGAATATTAAACACTAAATAATGTATATTAATGGTAATTTATTACTGAGCAATTAATAATATTCGCGAACACCCACAATGTAGTACTTTAAAGTATTCCAGAGAAGAAAAATTGAATTTCAACTTTTCGAAGGCCGTAATTAAGTACCGACTCGAAGATTAATAGTTATATGATTAAAAGAAAAATGTTAATAACATACCGTCGAGTTTACTGTAAATGAAGGCGAGCTCGGCAGGTATTTCCAAGTGATTGACACCAGCCACAGCTCTCGACGTTCTCTCCTGCTCCTCCCTTTGCTGTTTCGCTTTCGCACGTTCCTTGCTTGCTCTCTCAATTTCCGCCCTCTTCGTCATCTCTTCCTTGAGAACTTTGAACTTCTCGCGTTGCTTCTTCCCTCGGTAAATCTTCTGTGCCATGAGCGCCCCTTTCTTCGTTGCCCTGAACTTCTTCCTCTCGCGATAACCACGGTAAACAGCTTGTATCAGCACCGTGCTCCTCGAGATGTTGAGGAACCTCCTTCTCGCGAGGAATCCTCTCGTGTATCTGCAATCATTCGGTCCGGAGAACTTCGATGACATCTTTCACACAGCACTCACAATAGAACACGCAAATTACAGATTCTACTTTGCTCAAATCGCCAACGATTTCTCCGTGCTATGGCAAAACGTTTCTCCGATCACTTATTATGATCGGCTACTGATCGAAAGTTGCATCAATCGCGAGGCAGTGACCTCTTCTGAACGCCTCTGCTTTTCCTAATTGCTCTGATCTCTTCCCACTAATCTTAAACTTCGTATATGGCAGTAGACAATTCATAATTGTCCCGTAAATTTAGAAAAGTGAAAATATGCTGCCCAAAATTAGCAAACATTTTAGAAGATGTATCTGCGGGACATTCGAAGTCAGCGATTTTTCTATCGACAAAAATGGATTGACGTTTTCCTATTTATGGAAAAATTGCATTTATTCGAACTTCGTATGATTTCCATTAAGATTTCCATTCTAACTGATCAATGAAGTATACTTTGATATTTTTTCTTAAATTTATCAAAGTATTTTATTTAGGCAAATCTATTTTGATTTCCCTCATATTTTGTACAACATATACAGTATAATTGCAGTAACTTGCACACTTTCGAAGACATTGCACCAGCTAACTGATCAAATAACGAAATCTATGAAAAAGTTACTCATAGAAAATTATATATATTCAATAACTGTAAATGGAGAAAACCAGAAACCAGTCCCTTGATTTGGTTTTTACAGTATTGTAAAAGCTGTATGTTTCTCATCCTAAGAAAACTGTATATTTTAACAAAAGTTTCTATCAACTCCGTGAATCTGTACCTTTGAACAGTAATGGCAGCTCTCTCCAAAATCAGGGCTCGATTATACTCCAAAGTCCTCTCCAACGACTCCCTCAGGAACACCCTAGTCAGACCCAGCTGATACTGAGACTGTGCCTCTTTCGACGCAGCTTTGTCCAAGATAATGCGACATAGTTCCTTGTTTGGCGCTCCTCTAGGTAAATGCGTGGACACCAGGTATCTGTACCTGTCGACGAAGTGTCCAAAAAGTAGCCTGACTGGGTAGCCCGTTTTCCGAATACGAATCGTCTCAAGCATTCCGGTGTAACGTAATTGCTCGAGAACGCAGGGCATGTCGAACTTCATCGGCGCCTTTTCCGTGTTCGGCTTGATGCACCGTACGAACCAAGGATTGCATCTGCAATAAGTATGACGCATTACAGAAACACATCGATGCAACGTTAGATCCAGAAACTGATTCATAAACGTTCCATTAAGTTCCAATTACAGTAAAATAAAAGCAGAAAACACGATTCGATATAACTTTTTACAGTGTTGATTTAGTGAAAGTTACATTTATCTCGGAAAGTATAATTTTTAATAAATTATAGTGGTCTACTGACGAGACTGCAATTATCCAAATGGCGCGATAACGAGCGCTCGCGTCGTTCTTCAAATAGACGGAAACAATCTCAATCGCTTTGCTAATTGAATACATAGAACAGCACGTAATCGAGAAAAGCAAACAGCAGTCATAGCTATTTTAGTACAAAATACATTTTTATCTACATCGGCTTGCACTCCGCTTCCGGACAAAGCTATAAATTCGCAGCTGATTACGAAATGCAAGCTGTGAAAGTTCCAGAAACATCAAGATACATATGATTAAATTTCACACTGTCTGCGCAGAGATTCGATTCGTGAGACAAGGAGATAGTTTCAATGTTCCTCTTTTTCAGAATTTAGAAAGTTCGAGCCGCGCTTCCTGGTATGTTTCGTGTTCGCGACGCCGGATTCGTAACCGAAATTCTGAAATAATAAATTTCGCTCGGAAAACGGTGCACTCACTGTGACATCGAGTCCAGAAGCTGTTGCAGACTGTCGTGAAACCGGGCCGACACTGTCGGCGTCCTAGGTTTCATGGTAACAAATCTGCCATTTGGTTTATTCATCGTTTTGTTAGCCTCGTGCGTTGTCCTTACGTGCTGGAACATTTTGCTGACCATCTGAAAGAGAGTCAACGATCAGCTGAAGCGGCCAACAGCGTTAACGAAGGAGACTCTTAAATCGAAGGAATGCCTTACAGATATTTTACTGCTTATTAATAATTCTACTACATCCGGCCTCAGAGTGTCTCTATTTTTATCCAGGAAACCTTCGACGTTGTACCAAACTTGGCCGGCATAGTGCTTGATCGCGAACTCCGCTGAATTCATTCGCGGCCTCGAGTACAATTCACTGAGGGCATGATTGTAATGACACTTCTCGAGGAAGGAGAGATCCGACGCTTTGGGAAAATTGCTCTCGTCGTCCAGCAGATGCAGAATGCCGACCGGCTTCTTCGCGATTAGGTGAATAACTGGTAGGTTGTCCTGTGGAGACGCAAAGTGGTTCGATTTTAATTCAAACGAAACATCGTTTATAATAAACGTTTTGGAATAATTAGTTTCCACAGAGCTTTCATTACGAACTCTGAAATGTCCAGATATTTCAAGGGAACGTATTTAAATAAATACAGTTTTAGAAACTGTTTTAAAAAACATTCTCATGAAATATGTAGACAGAATTCGTGATAAAAGTTCTATGGAAACTAATTGCTTTACAACGTCTATTAAAAGAGGTTTCATAAAACGCACCTTGTACTGTGAATTATTAAGAACACATTTCGAGTAACACTAGTTTTCTTCACAATTCCACAGATAATTCTAGTTCAATATTCTGCGTTTCACCTGCTTAATTTTTTCATAAATTCATCAAGCTTACATTTACGACAATATCGAGCAAATAAAAAGTGAAACAGCGAAAACGCCGGAAAAATGCAAACTGCAGTATGACATTGAACTTGTTAGAATTCTGACTGGGATTATAAAGAGAGTCATTTTTACACGAGCATTCCTATCTTAGATAAAAATCCACCATAACAGATTAAATAGCCCATTACATCTAATTTACGTCACGAATGATCCCGAAGAAGTTAAAGACCGACACAAATGATCAAAAAAGATGAAACGGAGCCGCGTTCCGCGCATAGCTCGCATCGAAAGGAAAGCACGATTAACTGTAATTCAGCTTTTTCTTGCTCGAATCAGCTCCATTGATTTAAACTTCGTTGGTTATTTACCGGAATTCCCCGTTCTTTACTCACGGTGTAATTGATGGTAGTCCAGTCGATTTTCTCCTTCGCGTACTCCTGCTGTTCCAGCTTGAATATGTGCTTGTTGAAGTAGAACTGAAGATTCTCGTTCGCGTAATTGATGCACAGCTGCTCGAGGCTGTTCTCCGCGAAATTCTCGAACCCGAATATATCGAGGATCGAGATGGCGGCGGTCTGTTTGGTGCCCTTGTAGACGATGTGATTGACGCGCGCGACCAGCCAAGAGAACAACGAGCTGTACAAAGCCTTGGCGAAGGCGTCCCTGGCGTCCAGAGCCTGGTCGATGTTCAGCGCCGTGAAGACTCTCTCGTTTCTCGCCTCCTGCGAACGAACTCGATTAATCGTCGATCAATCACGACCTAACAGATCAACGACCTCGTATTTTATAATAGTACCGTGGTTTTGGTCGTCAACGCTCTGATGATCCCGTCGGAGTTCACCTGGAGGAGATGAGCCGCCCAGCGGATCTCGGCGTCCGAGCCAACTTCCACCCCTTCCTGGCCGTGTCTCATCTGTTTTCGATGGAAGTACACGTTGCCCAGGTGCAACACGCTAGCGAGGATCTTGAAGATCGTGTCCTGCTCCTCGGACGTGAATCCCAGCACTTGCATGGCGGACAACAGGGCCTTGAAGTCCTGGACATCGCTCTTTCCATCGATCTCGCAATTTCCACCCTGGAAATCGAGGTGTCGGTTTACTCTGATAGCGACGCAGAGAGATAGAGACGTAGTTTGTCAAAGGCTGATGGGATTTTCTGTAACCTGATTCAGGTAGAAGTATTTGTCCGGCGTCAGCAAGCCGTACTTGTCCCTGAGTTGCTGGTCCAAGCCTGCTAGAAGCTCGTAGAACACGTGGTAGTTCCTTTCTTCCGAGGCTTGCGTGACTATCCTGCTTTTTTCGAGCAGGTACTGGGTTATCCTCCCGCCTACGATCACTCCGCTAGGGTTGATGAAGATTGATTAGTTTCGGCGAGGATCTCCGCGACAGTGGGAACAATGGCGATGGGAGTTTATCAGATTCATTAGAGCGGGCTTCTTGCCGCTAATCGATTTAAAATAGATGCTTTGGGGCTAACACTTTCTCTGTTAGCACTGGATGGTTCTATTCTCAAGACTGCTTGAAATATTACGAGAACTTTTAACGTCTAGAATATTTAAGGAACATTATTTATTGTTATCTGTGGCTTCGTCGTTGGTACTCAGGAGTTTTTAGTTTTATCGAGTTTGACACACGAAAAATATATTGAAAAATAATAGAAATTGCTTACGAATTGAATATTTATCGTATCAATTTTCCAGAGTTTTAATATGCTTCTAATATAAACAAAATTTACAAAAATTCATACAAACTTTATAGTCACAATGCAACAATTAGAATTAACCTTACAATGGTACCGCGCGTCCTTAAGTTATAAATGGTTAAAAAGCCAGTGAGAATTTATTAAAATCAATTTACACGCTCATTTTATTACTGTAAAAACAACTTGCAGAAATCATTCCAGAATTAAATCAGTGATAAAAGCATTGGATACGGTGTTGATGAGCCGGCGCGTAATTTGCAAGGTAACGAGTACTCACTCCCTGAAATAAACCTCCAAATATTTTCCGAAACGACTGCTGTTGTCGTTCCTCGGGGTCTTCGCGTTTCCGAAGCTCTCCAGTAATGGCGTCGCTTCGAGGATCTGCTCAGTGACCAGATTGTTCGGCGCCCGATTAACAGCAGCTAGATACTGCATCACGAGTTTCGTGGACTCCGTTTTCCCCGAGCCAGATTCGCCAGAAATAACGACCACCTGGTTCGCGCTAGCATTATTCGCAGCTGTTACTTGACTATACGCCGACGATCCCACGGCGAACAGGTGACTACAATTAGATCGTAACATGCTCATTAGTTAATTGAAACTGTTCTGCGTAGAATAAATCATGAGAGTATCGCGTACGTGTAAGTGGAACGTAATTACGATTTTGGAATCTGTGTTCTACGATTTAGACGATTGCATCGTGGTTAGCACTGAGGCAATGCTGTTATAATCTTTTGTTGCTACTGAATAATGATGCAATTGGTGCATCGAATTGTTCATGGTCAGATTTCGTTTTCTCTGTGACCGAATGAGAAAGGTAAAATCATTATGTTGTGGGATTTTAGAAGAATGTGATAGCCGTGGTCAGACAACATAATAATAATAATAGTAATAATAATAATAATAATAATAATAGTAATAATATTTTAGGTGTTACGTTTTATGTAATGTAAGATATCTGACAGAATATGGAAGATTCTGAGGAACTTTCAATCTGATTTAATGTTAGAAATAAAATGTTTAAGTATTATACCGGAAAGCATTGCTATTATTAACACTAGATGCGACAAGGTAAATGACTGATTTCGAAATTGAGTGAAATGATACTTACGGTGGTAGCGTCCCAAGTATTCGTCCTTCGTAGAGTTTCACTTGGTCCAGACCATAAATGTCAAACATTTTATAGGGGTTCACTGCCACTAAGATGCTACCCGTGTACGTCTGTCGTTAAAAACATTTATTGAATTATAATCAATCAATTTCTATAAGCGTAAATGGAAATTCGATAAGCGAACGTACGTAGATTAATTCCTTGTCGTAACGAATTTTCAAGTTCCACAGCAAAGAAGCTTCATTGAGGTCGCTGAAATACGAATAATATGTTTCAATCCTGCAACCAGTGCGATTTTGTAAATTATTGAATTTGTACTTACGTCAATTGAATCATGTCTTCGACCCCATTTTGGCCAAGATCCTGTCTCGGCTTCACTCCACTCAAATTAGTGAGAGTGAAAATTTGCGGCTGAAATTATAATTGAAATTAATTAATATAGTGTTACGAATTTTTACATATTGAGTTTGACGTTAATTACGTGTACCATTTAGGAATTATTTATCTCTTTTTAAGATTTTTAAAATGATATCGTAAGACATCGACTTGGATATTCTTTTTTGGAAGCCTTTTATGTTAGTAAAGTATAAAAGGTGAAGAATTTCTTGCTGAGATATATTTATAGAGAACTTGACCCTACTTGAGTAACTTGAGGATCAAAAATTCTTTCATCATGTAGCATAGAAAGATCAAGGAGTCAAGCAGATCATGTTAAAGTCAAGGTTCCATCTGATTCATCTTCTTGTCACAATCATAATGAAACAATGAAAGATAAAAATATCAAGAAGTCACTCATCCTTGCTAAAGTCAAGTTCTCACCTTGTTCAGCTTAGACTCAATTTTTACTTTCTCATCAAACTTCGAGCAATCATGGCATAAAATGACAGAAAAGTGGCAGAAAATCTGAACAACTATATAATAAAAAATGGCTGAACGATTTAGCATAAGAAGGTCAAGAAGGCATCCAATTCTTGCTAAAATTCAGCTCGCAATCTTTTCAAACATAATCTTTTATTCGCTGACAAAATAATAAAAAATCCACCTGATGATATAAAACCTGAGCAATGACTATGATCCAACATTGCTACATGGTGTAGCATAAAAAGATCAAGAAGTCGTTCATTTCTTGCTCAAATTCAGCCTCCAACTTACACATTTCGAATCTCCTACTTCGTCGCAAAGTCCTAACAATAACGAATCCACCTAACAGCAGAGAAGTATCGACTACGCGATCAAAAGTAGCAGAACACCTAAAAACTAGAATAGCCTAAAAATCCGCATAATCTGAACAAGTCGACTCGCACCGCATTACATTTTGGTCGATCACTCTCAGGCAGAGATACGCCAAGGATTCCGGCGAGCTCTTCAACTTAGGCCTCGCGGTCACATCCCTAGTCACCACTCCCTTGAAGGTCCTCTGCCTCCTCGAGTACCCACTGGAATCATCCTGGTCATCCGTTATCGGGTGCTCGCGGAAAAACTCGCGTGACAACGACATCGACATAATGGTCGATGGAGCCTCGTCACCGCGGAATCCCATCGAAGAGTTGTCTTCGACTTCGCGTCCGAAGCCCACGCCAGCCAAGGTCTCCCTTAAATTCGCAGATTTCGTCGTTTTGCAGCGGCTCTCGACGAAGTCTTGGCGCGGCGAGCACCGGCACACCTCTTTGTCCTTGTACCCGAAGGCACTTTCCTCCGAGCGTAACCTTGACTTTTGAACAGGAACATCGTAACACGGCTCCGCCGGAGATTTCAGACGCTGGCTAGCCTCGGAAGAGCAGCCTACGCCGGAGTCTTTCACCTGATCTTGACGGAACGCTGAATGGTAACTGTTACCGTTTACGCCGGATGCTGATGAATGGAAGCCGCTGAAGGACAGACCGGAGGGCGACGATGATGCCAAACGAACTGCCGGCACCGCGTAATGATAGTCCTCTCGACTCGCCATTGATAGCACGGGGATAGGTATACTATTCACTCAGAATTTTTCTATTTGGACACCTGGACGCGTTTAATTGGTAGGCGTGGAAACTACGGTAGTTATCTTGCTCTCAACTCATTCAAATGCTGTTTCCACAGTCTGCATTATAGATATGTTAAACTCTCGAGGAAATATTTGACGACTGGAACGCGGCGAGCTTCCTGGTTCTGCTTGATTAGTCTGCAGCTTTCTGCTGGAGTTGGAGGTTATGGCTTCTTAAACACTGGCGATTTGACTGTTACTTGGCACACTACTTCTCGACGAGGAGGTGGCACACCGTCGGCAGTTTTCATTTCGTAGACTCGTTTTCGCTTGCCTTCTGCTTCCGATTGTGTTTACGGTTGGATTGATCGAAATAAGACGCGCTGCTCATGAGTTTTCACAGGACTGTATTTGCACATATGGTGGCTTTAGGCTCGCGAGGAAACTGCGAGACACTTCTACGACCAGTTCCAGTCCTGTCTGGGCTGGCAAGGACCGGGTGCCACGGGCCTTTCTCAAAATGGTCCCGTTTAGCCGAGGCATCCTACCGGAACTCTGCTAACAGCGTGTTCTTTCCGGCGGGTTTTTGCCCGATTTCCTCGAGGATTGCGACTCGATCTCCTCGCGGAGAGAATGCGCGGTGAAAAAGGAAGATCCGCGCGAATTCACATAAGATACGAAAGCCACTCACGTGAGACTCAACCGGATACCGGACCGCCTGAGTTCGCAGTTGCGATTCCATTGGCGTCGCCTTTGCGTTCGTTTTGCGTCGGGAATGCGATCCGCCGAAGGGATATCAACCTCGCGTGGTAAACAGAAACTGATTCCGTTAGAGGTTTTTAATGGTCGCCCGAGCCGGTCGCCGCGGCATGATGGAAATTAATTAAGAACTTCCTTTCACTGCGACGCCGCGGATAAAAGTCGCGCGCGGCTCTTTCGAATAAATTACGAATTTTTGCCGGCCGTTCGTTCGCCGTGGAATCCCGCGAGTAACGCGCAATCCGTTCCAGCCGGGGTTTTCTAGCAATTAATGCGGTATCGAATCGAAACTAAACTGTTCGGGAATTACGCTTAACGGCGTGTCCACGTTACTGTAACGGAATTGATATTTTATGAAAATAGCCCAGTGCCGCGAGTTAACGATCGGGCAACTTGTTTCTTCGTTAACCGATCGAACGATTTGCTCGATTAAAATCTCCAATTATCGGTTCGCGGGTTTCTAATTCCAGCTTTATGCAACTCGTCGCCGGCTTCTCACACTGTTCACGGAATATCCTCGGCGCGGCCGAAAGAATTTCGGCGAACAGCTGCGATTTTGGAAAACGAGGCGTTCGCGTAATCGAATGCGCGACAGTTGCACAACCTGCATGCTGCAATGCGAGCAAATATTTTCGATTTTCGAGCGGTCGAGTTACGCGCAACTTCGAGGAAATTTTCGCGAACGAAAGCGATCGGTATGCGTTGCGCAACTACCGCGGCGCAAATTTTTTAATCCGACGCCAGTGCGAGACCACTATCTATAAAGGGACACCGTTGAACTAGACTCCGCTACCAACGCACAACAATGCATCCGAAGCCGAACATAATGCACTACTACAGGCGAGAATAATCGATGCCGATGTTGAGCTCACCGGCGACCGTTTATGATTATTGTGCGGATAAAGGCTGCCTAGAATTTATTCATGACTCGACACCTAATAGAAAATTATAGTTACGCGACACGTGAAGTTTGAAGTTGATATATGGAATGCAGATCTTTGTGCAGCACCGACTGCATTAGCTGCAAGAAATGGGAGCTTCTTTCGTTCTTTTCTCGAATAATTTTCAACGTCTACAGTCTGATATTTTCATATTATTTGATGAGAATATAATTTATAGTTTAAAATGATTCATGTTACTGGAAAGCGTTAAATTTAGAAATGCAACTTTTAGATATAAATTAACAAGGAATTTATCACTTTTGAGAAACGTGAATTTAATACGTGTGAAATTAGAATTAAAAATTGCAGTATATAACATGTTCTATTATGAAGGAGAAATAATAAAAGAGAATACCGCGTTGTAGCTAAGAATTAAATGAAATTAGAAAACGCTGATAAATCAGTGTGACTTCTAATTTACGATGAGGTATAGAGGGTTAGTCAGTTACAAGTAACACGTCGATATTTTATTTAATATTTCTCCAGTTTTAATCGACACTTAAACAGTCTTGACATAGACGTAGAAAATTATGATATTTTCAAAGTTGCTACAGTCTTCCGCTTTACAGAAAGATGAGATTCGATCAAATTGATTGGATTTACAAAATATCGTACTCGAACGATTTGAATCCGTAATAAGATCTGGAACTGTGAATAATTTGTACGTCTCTTACGTTAGTCGTTAACAAGATTGTCCGAAGAGGTCGTTAACATGTTGTTTAATAAATCCTTTCATGCGTTAGGGACTTTTAATGTGTAGTTAATTATTACCGGCATTTAATGTCCATCCCAGAGTCGCCATTAACTCAATTTATTAGAAAACAGTCAGGTCGAAGCTAATTCGTCTCACCACAGCATCTTTATCCATGCTCCGCAGTCAGTATGCATCTTCAATTATGCGATATAAGCGTAACTAAGAGCGTTTCTGTAAATGCTATTTTTTTTTTACCAATAAAACCTATGTCGTATTATCTAATAGTCACAGTTACGATCCTGTGCACTCATAAAAACAGCAAGATCGACAAATAGAGATAAATTTTTATTATAGAAAATAAACTTTTTCTTCTGCCAATTATTCAATAACACTCGCCTAAGTAATGACTTTGGTTACTGGCAACAGGAGATTTCGAAAAAATTTTGTAAACGTAATTGGAGGTGGCTCAACGATTCGTAACAAGTATGAATTGCGTTGTTAGTATCAACAACTGGAAAACATGTTACGTCACGATGTTATTTCAGAGTTTTATTGCCAGTTTTACTGTTTTAGGTCATTCGGAGAAAAACATATTATTTTGTTTTCGCCTATGGTTTTCTAATGCCATTATTGTTATGGAGATCAATAAACGAAGTCAAGGCGACATGTCCTTATGCTTGCAAAATTGTCCTCTATTTACATAATCGTAACTAGACTGCGAATAATTATGCAGATTGCTTCGTACGCGGTTTTTAAGGATCAATTCATGCAAATGGGAATCAGATAGGAAATTTTTGCACTGTAACAACGAATTGAAGTCTTCGAAGCATGGAGTTTACTTTGCTTGGCGACATTTGTTACGAGCCATAATAATTCGCCTAATCATTTTTTATTAATCATCTAAATTTTGGTTAATTTATGAATAACAAAATTTAGTATGTCTTATTCGATAAATATAGGCTCAGATAAAAATGTTTAAAAATGAGAGCTTTTTACTTTCTTTGTCCTTTCAAATAACAGCAAAATTAAAGAAAGTGTTTTAATTGTTGCACAGTAAACTAATTACTTAAATTTGCAAAGCAACTGGCAAAAATTAAAATTTACACAATGTGGATTCTACACATGTATAACAAAAATTGAAACGAGAAATATAAAATATTAAAATTAATATAAAGAAACTAAGAGCTATCGAATCCAGCTTATTAAAATTCTTTAAGGAGTAAAAAATTAGCACGTTGCCCCTCCACGTCTTGCAACCGATGCAGACAGTTTTAATTTTGCGCAAAGATCCGCAGCCTAGTGATAACCATAACTCATTTGCGCGACGATGTTCGAGCAGGGAAGAAGAGTAGCGTAATCGACGAAAGTGAAAGACGGGAACGCGAAAAACCCGGGGACACGATGTTGTTGCCAATATGATGTCCTTGGAGCTTGAAAGTGCAGGAAGGTGTTGCAAGTAGCCAGCGCGCTGCCCCTTTTCGATATGCACTTTCACGCCGTGTACCGACACATCGATCTGCTGGAGTAATTTTCCAAGGTACCCGCACTGGCGGAAGTATTTCGCGGTATTTCGCCGAGTATGCGCGGTATTCGACTTTCTATCTGGGACCAGACGCATTTGACTAGCCCGTTAGCTGGCCACACGATGGAAAACCCATGTTTTGCTCCTCCTCGCCTAACGCGCTTATATCTCGCGCGCGAGCGTTCGCGATACCGCGACGTCTGCTCTTTCTTTTTCGTTCTTCTGCTGGTAACGGGTCTGCGAAGTTAACCACAGATACCATAAGCACGAACCTATGCTACGCGTTGCGTTTTACAATACTGCTCTGCCCGGCCGTTGATCAGCGCGCTCGGAATTGCCGCGGAATTTATCGAACCATTGTGTCCGCGACACAATGAGTTCGAGTAATGGCGCGGAAGAAGTGACAATCTTATTGCTACCGGCTCTCTCAAAAGTTTCGAATCGTCGAAAGATCTCGGGAACCATATCGCCTTTCAGCTGACGTTCTCGATAAAATATTTCCCCTTCCGCCGAGTCGTAAAATTGGAAATATTGTCGCGACGTCGAGACCCGATCGCTCGAAATCTGTCGCGTTATTAGTTTTATCGTATAAAATGAATTAGGTTGTGGAATAGTTAGAATGCTGTCGGCTGGTGGATTACAGCGTGGCATATGAAGATTAATTGCGACACTTCCTGACTGATGATCGCATCGATGGAGAATGAGCTGTTAGCGAAGGCCTGTTATACAGTGTTTTCACTCGCGGTATAGCGTCTAATAACAATGCAACGATCGTCGTTAAACCTGAAACGGGCTTTTGAAATGTTCTCTGAAACTGCGACAACTCGATTAACATGACAGACGAATAAT
>CM052154.1:6397575-6418928 GCA_028455555.1 Augochlorella aurata
TTATTATGTGTATACATTCTTCTATATAATGATGATTGCGAATAGATTCAGAAAGATTCAGTACAGAATATTAATCAGTGATTTTAAAATCAGTCATTCTTTTACAGTCGTACAATGCTCAGGGACACACCGACTATTGCCAAGTAAAGTCTTTTCTCTGTTTGCTGCAAATAGTTTAGGAGAAACTAGATCTATGACCAAGGCTGGAGCCAGTTCCTTTACAGAATTATTGCTTTTAAGTGTCTGGTCAGTTAACGACATCGGTTTGTATAGCAACGTAACGCCAAAATTTATGGATTGCTGGAAAATGAACAATTCCCAGATTTTTTAATATTTCATTTCTCGAACATCATCTGTGTATAAATAAATTTGCTTCCGCTGTTTTGTAGAATTCATCGAATCAAACACTAGTTACATGATCCCAGAATATTTGTTTAAAAGATTCGATAAAATACGCCAGATATTGTCCTTCAATGTATACAATAAGCTGCAATACATTCAGTGACACTGGCAAAGAAAATAATCATGGATAAATTCACTCCCCTCACATTTTGAAAAAGATTACGAACTTTAGCAGCCTGTAAATCATTTAACGCAGTTCCAACCATTCTGGTAGTCTTTGTACACAGCAAACTGTACACAGCAGAATGACCTGTCTTTTATCGTTTAAAGAAATGCCATCACAGCATTAAAAATGGCAACGCAGCATCGGGTAATACAGATCTAGACTACCAAAACAGAAAGAAGGCTGAACTGTTATCTGAAAAGAGCATGCTAACCGTTTTCACATTCCACGTCGGATAGGACGCTGCACTTTCGTCCTTTCTCGCACTAGCACTCGGCGACTGAACTTTCCTCTTGCCGGTGCAGAATCCGAAAATCGATGATGTTGTTACGGGCGAGTTCGAGCGGGCGCTGTTCGCGTCGTTGAAAGCTTTCACGTGGCTGGCCGCGGACTTCTTCACGTAGTTCGATCTCTCCTTGCTCTGTTTCGACGAGATACCAGTTTCTTTGGACAGCTTCCTATGACACTCGGTCCCTAGCGGCCTCTCGTTCGAACACTTTCTCGAGCTTTTCACATAACTGGGAAGAGTCGTGGCCAGCCTGTTGGCCGCGCAAGCCTCCCGCTGACTTACGCGATAGTTCTCTATCAGCCTGCTCTGGGACTTGGACCTGTACTTGGTCGCCTCCCTGGACTTGGTCCAATTGCCATTGGATCGGCATTCCATACTGTTCGAGCCGTTTCCACGCGACAACGCACTGAGTTCCTTCGATCGATCACTGTCCACTTCGCACTGGTTCCTGTTCTCGAGAGCATCGAAGTCTTTGATCTGGTAGGACTGACTCTCCGAACGATACTCCGCGGAGTCCTCGGTCCTGGAGCTGTTCTGCTCCTCGTACGCGTTCTCGCCCTTCATGTTGTCGATGATCCTCTTGCGCGACATGGTCCTGTGGCCGGAGTCTACGCGAACCTCGTGCCTACCGTCACCACCATCTTTCGGATCAGCTTTGTTATCATATCTCTGAAGACTCTTCGACGTTTTCCGAGACACTTTGGCGTAAAGGGCATTCCGCTGGGGGCTTCCTCTCATGTCAACGAGAGGCAACGTGGCTGATTGGTAGGGCGCGTCCGGGACAGGGTCCCGGAGGTGTCTGGTGGTCGTCCTGAACTCAACGTCCACGGCCCTCTCTCTGACAAGCGTGTTCCCAGGTCTGGAGTATCTGGTTAACGTGTTCAGGGACGACTGGGAGCTGCGGAGAGTCCCGGTGTTCGCGGGCAAGGACGTCTTCCTTCTGCGTATCCTGCCGTAAACGGGCGGCTCCTTCCTGACAGCGTCCTTGGCCAGCCTAGGGCTGGCCCAGTCCTCCGCGAAGCGCGATCCTCTCGAAGCGTGGAGTATCTTGGGCAAGGTCGACGGTCTGGGCACAAGGCCGCTGGTGACGTCCTGCAGCTTGTTGGCGACTGCCAGGAAATCACAGACTGACCTGGACTCTCTCTCGTCCTCTCTGCCCCACCTACCGGTCCTCGGTCGCGGGACGCTCCTCGAGAAACTGGAAGAGGTGCCACCTTTCGCCTCTGAACTTTCTAGCGTCTCCTCCACGCGACTCCTACCACGAGACCCGCCGACTGGCGCGTCCACGCTGGCTCTTCTGCGCAGAATGTCTTGCCGCGAGATCTTGCGGAATCCCTGAGGAGCCTGGGCCACCCTACCCGGCTCCTTCTGCGATCTCTTCGCTATCGAAGGCAGGGTCCTGGGCCTCTCCTGCTGCTCCTTGTCAACGTCCGTAGCCCGCCTCCAACGGTGATGCAACGCGTCCGAAAACCTCGAGCCGCCATCCTTCTCGTCCTTGCTGTACCTTCTCAGGATCTCTTTCCTCGACACCGCCAAGTCCCTCGGAACGGTGTGGAACACCTCCTGATTGGCCAATCTCTCGGGCCTCGGACCAACGTCCAGCCCGGCTCCGGGGTCCAGGTTCCTCGCGCGGCCGGAAGCCTGGTGCCTCCTCGCGCGTTCCGTCGATCCGCTGGAATTTGGAGCGGAATTTGTATCTGGGTCTGGGCCGGTGGAATTATGCAACGCGCGTCGAACGGATAACGGTTCCACGCCGGCGTAGAAAGCTTCCGAGCGCGTGTTTCGTGACGAAAACCGATTCTTCGAGGTCGACGATCGCGTAGACCTGCGCTCGGGCTTCTTGCCGCACGTCGTCGCCGCGGCCTCCATGTTGCTCGCGGCCGGTCAACGCTCGATTTTCATCGGCATCCTCGCGGACTTTCCGATCCGCGTAGCTCCCGTCCGATTGGAACCCGTTCAATTCTCGATTTTCATCGCCGCTCTTTCTCCCCTTGTCCGGCCGGGGCCTGAAAATCTCGGAAAACGAGAGTCGTGCGCGACCAGAAGAAGCGTTTTCAAATCGACCACTTTCCGTCACCGAAACCGGTAGCAATTAGCGAACCGTTCGAACTCGTCGGCCACGCCGTTCGCAGTCATGTTTAGACGTCCCGCGAGCCGCAGCGTACTGCTGAAGACACTTTTAAAAGGCTGCACTAACGGGAACGTCAATTAAATCACGAACAGACCACGGAGCACGTAATTCAGCCAACCAGTCGGCGTTTCCAGCGTATGCCGGTCTCGTTTAACACCAATTAACACCGGGTACCAGGAATCGGCGTGAACCTGACATTGTTATCAGCCCGAACGGTACGGGTTTGCCCGGGTACCAGTTTCTTGACCAGATGCTATCGGAGGCCGACTTCGTCCACCGCGGCGGTAATACGATCCGGTGTGGAATACCTCCGGCGCTAATTTTTACCGCATAATTAGCCGCGGGTCAAAGCGGTCGCGCGCTTTATTTACCGTCACCGGAGTTTCTCTTCAACGGCCGTCGATTTTGCCCGTGGACCGAGCCGGGGAACGCTTCTTTATCCATCGTCGCGATGCTGCTGCGAAGGTTCAAGGTGAACGCAGAGGATGCCCCTTCCGCTTGCTATTCTTTCTATTTGCTGAAAGTCTCGGCAAACACGGAGCTCAGCGACCGAGGATGAGGAAAGGTGTCTCCTAGTCAAATCCAGGTGTCAGTGACCCGTACTTTCATTCCACATCGGCTGCGTCACGCCGATCATTTCGTCGTGCGGATACGTTTCTCTGGCTATCGCGTCCCAATCGTCGACTAATTAGCTTCCGCGGGGCGGTATCGTCGCGGGGATCGTCCGACAGAGGCGTTCTCCGATCGGCCGGCAATTATCTCGATCGGCGCGATCGCTCGGGAGAGCTGCAGCCGCTTGGGAAGCCGATCACGATCGGTCAAGATTCGAGACAATCGGGCCTGCGCGTCGTGCTTGCGCATTTTAAACCCGGTTTAAAGAAGTTAGGAGGTCGCCGAGACGGTCTACTATCCAGCGCATTGGGTCACCAGTCTCGAAAAATTCGTGCTGCCCGCGTTGAATTCGTTAACGGTCTCCGGGACGCGACGTTCCGGGAATGCGAGCGTGCTCTCGCCGGGTGTTGACGCGCGATCCTTTGTCCGGACGCGGCGGTTCGACTAACGCGGAGTTCGTCCCGCGGCGTTATGAAAAGTCACGGATAGCCTGGCGACCTCATGTTCAGCACCTACGACACTCCTCCGTTGCTCCACGCCGCTGCGTCTCTCGCTGTCCTTCGACTCGTTTCACAAGCCAGCCGACTTCACACACCGCTGGCACCTCGAAGAATCGAATCCGCTTCTCGCGGATCCCTCGAAAAGCCGAGGATCTCGGGCTTCCACCTCGCGCGCCGCTTCGCGTTCGCGAAAACCGATCAGCGAAACGGGGTCAGCCGGAAACAGCAGCCGCGACCAGGACTCCGGGGCCCGAAGGGACACGCGTCGGCGATGCGTGCGACGAGGAATCGAATCGTCTCCTGGATCAGTGATCCAGGCAAATGGCGGCGGCCAGGAGGAACCGGGTACCGCGATCCGGACGCGAGGATGCTCGATGCAACACTGGAAGTTATACGCCTCCTCTCCGCAACAATTGCTGCGTGTGCACAGTGGCGTACAGGTTTTTTAATTAAGCCGGCTCCCGGCTAATTGCGTCGATGCCGGATCGAGCCTTCGTCCCGGAACCGGCCCTTCAGGGCCCCGCGGTGCTTCCGGGTCCGTTCCGACCCGTTGCTTAATAGGCTAATGAAATCGCCGGGGGAAAACTGCTCGCTTTCCCGGCGGAAAAGCCGCCGCTGAAGAGGTGCTGGCGCCAGTGGATCGAAGTGCTTTGGGGTGGAACCAAGCGTGCCTCTCTTCTTATATAAATTACGCGCTAAATACGAGTAGGTACGCCTACGTGGAGCTAGGCTGGATATAGGCTGCGGCCGCGGCGAACGGGAAGCGATTCTCTAACTAGCCACCGTGGCGAGTTGCAGAAACGGCCGCGGCTGTCGATGGTAAAAACCGATTGTGTTCAAGGAACCGTTCGAGCACAAGCTCATACGAGCCCAAAGCGGAGAAGATTTATATTGGGCAACGGTTTCGCCGCCGAGGCCGTTGCATTAGATTACGGTCCGATTGCTTTTTTACGTTTCTTTTTCCGAAATTTTTCGAAGACGAGCGCGCGATTATCTCGATCGATGCTATCGCGCCGGTTTTCAGTCGGCTTCCGTAATTGAGCGCGATGTGCTTTGTACACTGACACGGTTTTAGCGGATTAGGTTGAGAAGGCGTATCGCGGAGTCGCGAATGAACCTATCACGAATCACACTCGATTCACACTTTTTGATCTTCGTACTTAAAATCTTCCTTAATGCCAACGCCACGAAATGACGAAAAGGTTTTTGGCCGTAGAATAATAGACTATTTATTATTATAGTTGTATATTAGAAAATTTGCTGTTGTACATGTACATTAAACAATTTATCGTTATATCTGTAGATTCAGCAATTTATCATTATATTTGTATATTAAGCAATTTATTATCCTATCTGAAGATTAGATGATTTACTATTATCCTAGACTGTGTATTAGACAATTCTTTATATTATAGTTGAGAGAGTATTTTAGAGAATATATTGTAGTATATTAGAAATTCGGCTGAAAAGTTTCTTAATTCGTAGAATTAAATTTTCATGAACAAACTTTGGATCCCCGTGCATAATACTTTCACATTTTTCGTTACATTAAAAGGTAACAAAAAGCTGGAGAAACTATTTTAAATAAATCAGTTTTAGGAGAATAAGGCAGCAGTGCTCGGCAAGAATATTACGTTCAATTTGATATGTATATTCGTAATGAAATGCCTACTATAAGGAAATTAGAAAGGAAGCTTCCGTTAAATCTAATTATACTGATGGAACACATTTGTGCTACGAGTGTACTATCTATTTAGATCGTAGACAAGAAGCAGCAGATATTTTAAAACAACAGTGGAGAGTGTCGTTTCCCGTTGGATAAACTGTAAAGCATTGATAAATATTGATGATTAAACTCTAATTAAATGCATTACCTAGTTCCCGAAATGCCTATAAAAATTTAACGAGCCGAAAAAAGGCTGTCGAATTTAAGTTTCCTCTTATCGTTAACATGACTTAATTTCTGATTTCATGCAATTACAAATGTTATAGCCTGTACAATGATTTCTATGCATTCCGAATATGTTAGGTCTACCGGAAAGTCATGGTCGATAACGTTATTTCGAGTTTTAATGATATTGATATTTATACTGATATTGATATTTATAATAATATATTGATATTTATATTGATATTGATATTTATAAAATGATATTGATATTTATATTGATATTGATATTTATAAAATGATATTGATATTTATATTGATATTGATATTTACATTGATATTGATATTTATAAAATCATATTAATATTTATATTGATATTGATATTTATAAAATGATATTGATAAATAGCCATCACTCTGGCAAGAGGGCATAAGTAACGATCGAAATCATACTGTACAATAAATATTACTAAGAGCTTAAAAAATTTATTATTTTCTCTCATTTCAGGAACAGACAGAACTTTCCGGTAGACTCAATAATTCTAATAAAAATGTTGCCGCTTCACCATTTTCACTGCAAGAATCTAGGTTTCGGTTCCAAGGACCTTTCAGCGTATGACGCACCCGCTTAATCCGATTCTAATGGAAATCGAGCAAATTGAAATAAAGATTAAACGAAGGTCCGACGAGCCAAACCTTGAAAGAAACGGAAAAAAGTGCAACGAAAAACTGTGTACGACTTTTTTCGAATCAGAGCTGCTCGGCGACCACTTTTCCGACGTTCGGCCAGATTTAGCCGCGTTCTCACTTTTACTGGCTCAGTATTACACGGGCCCAATCAAGAGTAATGAGCCCGCGAATAATGGAGGAAGACATCGTCGTCGGGCAGCGTAACCGACATATTATAGAAGATTGGAGTAATGTAACGCACGTCGCTCCGGCTCCGATAATTAATGTGCCACAGTTCCTTTTGCGATCATTGAAAACAGTACGGACTATCGAACTGCGTTTCGAAATGTCGGTAATTAGAAGCAACGAGTCTCGCCTCGATACTTCGAAGCGTAGTCACTCGTTTTTAATCGCAACGAACACGCGTTGAACTTGCCAACACCTTTTCCATTTTTCCGAGCGAAACCATTGTGTTCAATTACAAGTTCACACGAGTGAGTACGCCACACGCGATTGTTCATGAAATGCTTAACCTCCACTTGTACCGTGTAGCAAAATGCTTTGTCGATAAATGAAAGAAATGTCGCATTCAATATTACTAGACCGTGGATTTGTATGAAAAATACAGATTATCTTTATCATTCGCATAATACAACAGATGCATAGGCAATTATTTTGTTTGCAAACTGCATTGCTTTTGTTGGGAAACGACTAGAACCGTAATAAAGATTATTTCGAATTAACATTGCTATAATAATAATATTAATATTGCTAATATTACAATATTAATGCTGTTATGAAAATCTGCTCGAAGATATCAGCATCGCTTCAATATTAAAGAAATATAAAACATTTTAAAAATAAAAATTGAAACATTTAATAACGCAGCATGCGTTCAATTTCAATCTTGCAAATATGAACTATTTAAGTATTTCTCTTATAACTAACATTGTTATATAGCTTTCCTGTATAGTTCCTCTGCACTGTAACATAAACCTATACATAAACGATATTATTTTGTAATAGAGTTTATACATCAAAAAATGTATGTCTGTATATTTATATATTCAATTATATCTAATATGAAAAATATCAGTAAGAAGGTAAAAGTTACGTTGAGATTGCGTCGAGCACAGTAGCAATGGAAAAGTTTCGCGTACCTAGCACGAAGAGTTCCGCGCTCGGCCTCTGGGAGAGGCTTCGATTTTACGCAATAATTTTTCTACTTTTTCCGGCGATCGCCGGGCGAGCGAAGCGCGGAACGAAAATATAATGGCAAGCGCGGCGCGCTCGCTGGCGTAGAGGTAGGCGAGCGCAGTGCGATTAGGTCGCCGCGCCGGACGAAACGGCGCGAAGCGCAGAGGCATTCGAAAGTGGCCGGGGCCTCGTACGACACGACAACGCAATTGCGTGTGCACAGATCATTGACTCCGACCACGCAACAATCCCCGGCTGCGATCCTGACCACGTAAACATTGTGCAACAAAACCCAATGACCCGTGAGTACTCGATTGTTGAACAATTAAAGTTGCTATTTCGCGCGACAGACGTGTCGACACGACACCGCGGCGCGGACCTTCCTACGCGAGCTATTGGATCCAACAACGACAGATTTCCTGGCCGGCATTCGCGAATTTCGTAATCGCCTGTCCGCGTACTCCACTTCCCGAGGAGAGATAATCTATAAGCGTATCCTTGAATCGTGTCGCTTTTATAAATCACTTTGCGCCACGACAGAATGAGGACTCCTGGACTAGTTACTGTGCATTATTTCGTGGAACAATTAAAGACGCGGCTCTGCACGTGCACCTAAATCAAATCCACGAAATAATGGCACGATAGATAATGCGATGGAAAGTCGACTCGGTTTTTTTTCGATACAATGGACTAGTTAGAGCGCGTTATTTAGCGCGGCAGTTAATCAGCGGGACGTAATAAACCGCGTTCGCGCGCGTAATGCATGTACGGTTGTCTGAAGTCGAGAAAACAGTGCTTCATATAATATGGAACATTAATTTCGCAGAATTAGTTGTATTCCTCGAGCATTTTGTAACGATTGCAACGAACGTGTATCAATGTAATTTAATATAAATGTGTACTAATGTGATATAAACGCGAGACGATGCCATCTTTATGCGCAATAAAATCTTTTCCATCGATGCGTTTCTTGTTTTATTAATTACGATCGATAAAAGAAGATGCAACACTCTTCAATGTCTTCATTGTCTACTATATCGCACAGTTAATTTCATCGCATATGCGTAGAATCCGCAATGTAACGGCCGCAAAAATCGAAAATCTAGATTACAACAATAACCGTATAATTTAATATGGATATTGATTATAAAATAATTGTTCCACTTAAAACCTCTTATAACGAGATATGATTATACACGAGTCCTGTATACGATTATACATACAATTATATTCTGTAGAATGAATTTTCAGCCTTCGATTTAACTTAGTTTCGCGAGAAAATATTCATCTCGACGCGATCGCTAATTACAACAGTGATTTCCATTGTTCTACGAAAGCGCGTTACATAATAATTATTTAGCGTTCGCGTCAATTTAAAACCGATTCAAACGGATTATCCATTATCATTCTTACGCAATTTAACGACAGCCGTTGGCAATTTATTTCGCGGCACAAATATACCGAGTCGATGACGAAAGAGTTAATGATTAATTTTCTAAACGCTATTACCCGGGAGAAAGTTTTGCAATGGTCCGCGCTGACAAAGTGACATTTGAGAGTCGATGAAAAACATTCGAACAGGAAAAAGCTTTCGATGGGAAAGAGAAAAGAGAAAAGTGGAAAATCGACTCACCTTTTGCCACTCAGAGTACATCTTGTCACAGTGTTAGAACCGTCGATGAGAATGGGCTACCCTCATTTTGCACGGGCAGGCTTCAATGTTTGTCTCCGCTTCCTGCGAAACAATTGAACATTTTGTTAACTCAATATCCAAACGATTCAATACGCTAATTTTTGACTAGTTTCCAAATTCCATTTTTATCGCGATACGTTCGAACAAATTGAATGTTACCGGGACGTCCAGAATGCAAACGAGTGAAAATACCATGCACTGTGATCAATTTTAGCTCAGTTTCAATTTCATTGATCAAATAAATTTCAATTCGTGAGAATTCGAAACAAATTCGCAACAATAGAGGACATTCAACTGTCCATCTAAGCTGCGGCTTAATCCCACATTCGATTAACATCTGCAATAACTGTTGCAGTTGTCCGACAAAAAGTCATGACTTTCAACAAATCGAATGAAACTCGAGTCTTGTACCGTTCTTTCTAATTAGTTTTTCCAAGTCCTAATGCGCTTATTTACGACGTGTACATCTCGCAGCACTTTAATGAGCTAAAACCACGCACCGTCGATGTATCGACTTACTGCGAATAAATTTAATTAGCTTCAATATTGTTCAGCAGCCGAGCCTTATCTAAAATCGCGGACTATCGAAGCGTTTAAAACGAGCGATTCCCAACTTCATAGAAAAACGATCGGAATTCATGATTCGCTGTTGAATTATTTCCGAATTACTTCTCTAATTACTTTCGAAAACGTACTTCTCGAATTGCGAAATCGACGTATATATGGTAATTGCCGGTGTTTCTATCACCGAGGAATTCGAGCTTCGTGAAAGAGGGGATCGTCGCAGGTGTGTCACGCCACTGAAAATCTCGGCAACTTCAAAAATCCGCATTCCAGGTGCTTGAATTCGCCTCAAGGCCGGCTAGCCTTGACCAAGACGGACCACGTCGATCCTTCCCGACGGGTAAATATATTCGCAAACAGCGGCGGACAGGTTTTTCTACGAAGATTTACGATCGAACTTTACCTATGGAAGCGTCCCGTCGATGCGCGGGTAACGCTGATGCCGGAAGCCGAATGATAATCAGACGGTGCACGTTACTTCCGGTTAGCGAATTAGTCTTTCCGATCACGAGGCTCGCGGAGATCGTGATCGCCGACTCGATCGTTCGCGATTGGATCCGCGAGGGTATCTTGTATGGTCATCGAAGTGATTATTGCACCTGTGCCAATTCTATTACGAGGATGTACAAGAAATGGTGGATTTCATAATGCGCAGCTCATGGTATCGCGTCTTCGTACTGTAACGTAATTGTCTAATGAATTGCAAAGCTCGTGTGTCAGTCGATTGAACAGTGAATGTGAAACTTAAAAGTACACACGTTATTAGAAAAAACGAGCAAGTAATTAGGTTGATTTTATAGAACGCATCTCGATTACGAAATGTCAAGATCTGACGCACATTAACATGTTACAAGACAATTGTTCTATTATCAAAGCTTAGATTTCGAATAGTTTCGGAAGTGTAACTGTTGCATGAGTCATAAGACTCAATTTCATACGCGTAGGATGCACTTCGTCGTATGAAAAGGAAATACTAGAAGTCAGAAAAGTTATTTTAGATTTACAGTTAAGACGTCTTCCGAAGGATTAATAAGAACGAAAAAATTAATTTTGCATTTATATAGCCAGCGAATTTAAATCTCAAGATAGGAATAATCAGCGGCTGCGACTTATGCGAAGCAATACGAATGCTGTTCGAATGCATCAATCATTGCATTTGCAAACAGTATAGGATAGAACTGTCAATGAACGTACGAATCATGTTTCACGTGACGAATGGTATTCGAACATGAATGGCCCAGATTAATTCATACGCGGCCGTTATATCGTGCAAAACCATGCTACAAGAAAACGAACGATGTACTTTTAAAATAGTGAACTAATGCTTCGAAACGAGTTTTACTGCTGCGCTATTCTCTTTACGAAATCATAACAGTTCTAATATCTCCAATTTTAGAGCGATCAGGATAATGCGTAACGATTAAATAATTGGTTGCAAAATATAATTATAAAAAATGAAAGAAAATGTATCTATTGAGAGAAGAGAGAGAGAGAGAGAGAGAGAGAGAGAGAGAGAGAGAGAGAGAGAAGTGGAAAATGGTTCGTCGTTTTCTCGACGGGTTTGGAAAGCGATCGGCTATTGAAATCGACTGGTTCGCGTTCCCGGGATACCGGAACTGTCGCAAGAAGCGATCTCGCGGTACGAAGGATCAAAGAACAGCGTCCGTTTCTCTCTCACCGATCGTGAACGATCCGCCAACGTTTCAGACGCTCGTTGTTACCAGAGAGAAAGTGGGAGAAATGTTTAACCCGCGATGCGTAAAATTTTTAAACTGCCAGAATATTCTGCTGCTCTGGCTTTCTGTCCTGTAGTTTCGCGATTTCTTCGATCTTTGATCACCCATCATTTCTGTTCAAATTTCCTCATTTTTGTTTAAACTTCGTTACTATTGTTTAATCTTTCTTCGAAAATAAATCTTCGACATTCTTTTTCAATATTCGTAATTTTTATACAACCTTATCCCTTTTATTCAATAGTCGTAATTGTTGTACAATCTTGGTCCCTTTTATTCAATATTCGTAATTGTTGTACAATCTTGGTCCTTTTTACTCAATATTCTTAATTGTTGTACAATCTTGGTCCCTTTTATTCAATATTCGTAATTGTTGTACAATCTTGGTCCCTTTTATTCAATATTCGTAATTGTTGTACAATCTTGGTCTCTTTTATTCAATATTCGTAATTGTTGTACAATCTTGGTCCCTTTTATTCAATATTCGTAATTGTTGTACAATCTTGGTCCTTTTTATTCAATATTCGTAATTTTTGTACAATCTTGGTCCCTTTTATTCAATATTCGTAATTTTTGTACAATCTTGGTCCCTTTTATTCAATATTCGTAATTTTTGTACAATCTTGGTCCCTTTTATTCAATATTCGTAATTTTTGTACAATCTTGGTCCCTTTTATTCAATATTCGTAATTTTTGTACAATCTTGGTCCCTTTTATTCAATATTCGTAATTGTTGTACAATCTTGGTCCTTTTAACTCAATATTCGTAAGTTTTGTTTCGTCTTCGAAAGTTTTGACTACAGCATGTTCCACAGTCTACTTATAGCATAGGCACCTTTTAAAAACACACCGCATGTAATAAGCTCCAATGTAGGTTATGACAAGTTCCGGAACTTGATCGAACCCAGGCAGAAACTGTTACTGCAACTTGTGAAAGCCCGTTGACGAAAGATCGTTCCAAAACCAAGCCGTGTGATCGATTAAAGAAAACGATTCGTTGATCTCAAGCAGAGCGAATATTTCAGACTGGCAACCGATAAATCGTTCTAAACACGGACTCGCTGTTGCCAAATCAATAATTGCCAAATCACTGGATCCGAAGTCACGCACAGAACCCAGTAAAATAGAATTTTTTAAATGGCATATAATAAATTACAATATTTTAGATCGCGCGTGTATTTGTAAAAATAAAATGTTTTATTTGTTCGAAAGAGCGTACTTTTAAAACTAAAATATTATACTTGCGTCAAAGTGTATCGTAGCTCGGAATATTTTACTTAATTAAATTTATTACCATTAAATGAAATATTTTTATTTTTAATTAAAGGAACTGAGCACTTTTCCTCTGCATACAAGATGCACTTTGACGCTTAACGTTATTTAAAATAAAAAATATTGTTTCTTCCGCTTTGGATTACCAAAATAAAATATTTATGTTCATACTCTAGTTTTCCAAAATAAGTTATTTGGTTTTATACGTTACGTTATTAAAATAAAATATGAATTTCATGCTTCATAGCTGTCGATTGTCAAAATTACATATTTTGTTTGCTGAAATTTGACGCTCTATTTAAAATGCTATTTTATTTAAATCGCGAAGAATATAAAAAGGTATGTCAAATATTTTCTCTACAAATATCAGCCAGCTCTGATGAAGCATAAACGAAGTCTCATAAACAGCTCAATGTCACAGCGAAGACAGCACGATTACACGGCGGCGCCGCCTAATGATCTCCGTTTGACAGGGACCGCAGTGAATGGGCCTTGTTTAGGGGGAAGGAGTCGCGAAAGGACAGGGGAACAATCGATATCGTATAGAAAGGCCAAATTGCCGTTGCCATTGTTCCCGTGGCCGTCTCGTTTCAGCTATATACGCCTCTTCTATTCCGGCACGAGAAACACGAGATCGGCACGTCGCCGGTGCGCGCGTATCCAGCGCAGTCGACCTACCGAGGGTGACTAACCAAATTAGCATAAGATTGCGAAATACATTCCACGGTGAGCACCGCAGAAGGACGCCAGGAGGTACTTTTACTCGAGGATCTGTCCGCGTGATCGATCCTCGCGGGCGTGCGTACACCTCGATCCAGCTGCTGAATGCTGCGTGAATCACCGTCGATCACGGCTTCGACGACTGTTCCTCGCTGTTCAAGCTCTTCGAGGAGAATGGCGACGACCACACTTCATTTTCCATTAGCAGATTGCGATCTGCAGCTTCAGGAAACCTCTGTACATCTTTTCGATCTTTTTCTCATGCAACCGAATTTTTTCAAGCCTCAAAACGCGTCTAGGTTTATTGTTGCATGACTTTTTAATCTTTTTCGATTCTTTTTACTGAAGGTTCGAATTCTACTGGGTCAAAAATTATCCTCTAATTGGAGAATTTATTTCAGTCAAGAAAATTGGATATCCATATTCCATATTCAGGAAATGTTTTCAGCACGTTCGACGCAGGTGATATATAGATTACAGATTTTATACGTTTATTAAAATGTTACAAATGAAAGAAGAAAGAAGAAAATATTAAGAGAAGAAAGAAGAAAATACTAAGAAAAAGGAAATGTTAAAAGAAGAAAGAACAAATTATTGAAAGATGAGAATATTAAAAGTATTTAAAACGTCTATGTATTAACGATCAAAAAAGAAGCCTCTCGAGGATTATGATTCGAGTAATCAGCATTTGGGCTTGAGTAGCTACCATTTCTCACAGACTAATTAGTCTGCGCTGCTCGCAGGCCTGACGATGACGATGAATGGTCAAAGATCCGCAGTCTAATGATTACTTAAGCGAATACAGTTAATTTCTTGCCGAAGAAAGTGAAACGGAGAAGAAATCAAGCAGCGAGACAATTTCATGACGATGTCGTAAAAACGATTGATTGGTTCGGAGAGATTGAGGCATGATTTGTTACAGTAAAGCGTGACAACAACCTCTAAGACGTGGCACGAAGATCGATGCTATTATTTACTCTTGTAACAAATTGCACTTTCACAACGAACCTAATTCCGCAAGTTTTTACAGATGCGGATCCACTTCGTCTTCCGCGACCTTCGCAATTAAAATCACGCATGATGGAGAATAAATGAAATGTCAGATTTTTGTTACGCGCAAATGTCTGTCTCCCTGCTCACATTATGTTCTGGTTAAGGCGTAACCCCTTTGACATACTTATTGTGTATAGTCAGTGTCGTATTCTGTCAAAAAAGGAATTTTTTAAATTCTGTACTTTCATTTATTTTGAGTCTTTTATGAGCATTAATTCTGTCAATACTTCTCCACGCTTGACCGCATACGTCGCGAAAAGCAATTTCACAATTGAATGAATTTAAACGTGAAATTTTGAAAAATCGACTCTAATCATAGTTATTCAAAAATCTATGTGAAAAGTGTATCCAAGTGATTGGTAATATTTCGATCGACTAAACGTCTTTCAAAGAAAGATACGAAGTCTTTGCTATTCGTTCAAAAACCTGACATTTTGTATGCACCATCGTGATAGGTCCCGAAGCATGCCGAATCGCAAGAGGTCTTTAAAACGAACGGTAGAAGCGTCCTAGAAAATGATACGAAATTACAGCGACAAATCGTCGTTGCCGGCACGACACGGTGAAATAAGTTTTCGGGGCAGCGAATAAATTGCCTTCCATTTCGTTGAAATGGATAATTTGCCCGCTGTCAAATCGTTCAGCAAGACAAATTGTGCGTCGCAAAAGTTGAACGCCGCGGAACAGAAGAGGAGCACAGAGAAAAGCATGGTTCGTTAGAACATTGTTCCGCGGCCGTTCGCCGTTCCTCGCGTTATGCGTTTCCCGGTGCATCCTTTGTTGAAATGCCTCCCCGGTAAATCTGCATAGTCCCGATGACACGCAGTTCCTTTCCCTATGATTTAGATACTTTCTCTAACGAGCACGATAAATATTGCCCGTTGTTGCTGGAAACGAAAGTTCGAACGAATCAAATCCGCGGGAACAAAGAGCAAAAGTTCGACGAAATCTGTCAGCTTTTCAATGCAACGAGAAAATTCTTGGCTATCCATTTCCTCAGTGCTCTGAATACATAAATTAGTTCAGCGTTAACGAGCAATGCGCTGCTTTATTTTAATAGAGTATGTTGTTTCTGTTCTATTGTTCCGTAATGCGAGAGGCTGCGAGAAACGCAGTCATATTTTACCGTAAAGAAGAATTTTCACAAAAATTAATTACTTCGTTTCTGGGCTTGATCATTTGCTTACGTAACTTGCTTAAAATTCATATTTCCAAAGCATATCTAACCCTTCTAGTACCGAACAACACTGTATCGTTGAGAAAATGTTATTTCATCCCTTATTTTTGAATTTTCTAATTGTCATATTACGCAAAGCTTTTGCAATTTTTTTGTAACTTTGCTCAGGTACACGATGCTAAAAGTCAAAATGGTAAACTGCAGAAACACTATGATTAATTTTGCTTCAGCAAGACCCAATCTGTAAAATATTGTAACAAAGAGGCTGTAGTAACAACAACGAAGCTGTAGAAACTCGCAGAGGTCAATGTAGAACGAGACAAAGTGGATCTGACATCACAGGTAATCAACGAACGGGAGATACTTTCGAGGCACACGCAACCCAGCCGAATCTAACATCGAAAAGAATCGAGGTTTCGTCGAGCAAGGATCGAGGTCAGACAGAGAAAGCAGCAGCTCGGCTACAGTGATACAGGGACCTTATGTAATTCATAATCGCCATCCGTTTTATCGATATGAAAGACAAGCGAGAAATTAATTATCTCGTATGCAACGTTGTACACGCCGTCGAGCGTGTACATCGACGCGAGTCACCTCTTTTTAACGAATAAGAACGCTGTTGAAAACAGCCGGCGATCGCGTTCCCACGAGTGAATTTCTGGAGATTTCAATGCCCTTCTTGACGGGTCGCATCGTAAACAGATGTCGTAGGAGTTACATCATTTCTAATAATAATCATGTAACTCTGATTCAGTGGAGTAATTTTAGTAAAAAATATTATTGAAATACATCCCGCGTATTCTAGCATCGGTGCTTGATCAGGCAATATTTCGTTACTGTAGTTCTCACGATTTTAACGATGGGTATAATTTATCAGAAAATTGTCACTGCAAAGTAATGACCAACATTAGCAAAACACCAGAAAACGTGAACAATGATGGAAATTAAAAGTACCATTAATTTCGGTTAAGTATAAGGGGTCTTCGTCGATGGAAATTTCTCTTCGAATCGCAAACGTCTTTTACTTCGATTGGAATGTGATTTGAAGGTATCGTTTCCGATCGAATCGATCAATGTTTCGTCGGTCGCGGTATTGTCTCAGAAACGATCACGGAGTCGTGCAAACGTTTGCAGTCGCCGCTAATTGGTAGGACGGTTCGAGGCAGTCCGTCGAAAGTTCGGCTGCATTGGCACGAAACGAGTCAAGATTCGCGATGAAAGTGCTTCGCCAAAGTCGACTTTCTTATCGGCGGGCTGATTGAAAGCATCAAAGGCGACACGCGCTACCGCGAGAGCAATTAACCGGTGCCCACAATGGCCAATAAAACCTCTGGCGTCGTTCGATGCCGCAACGAGGCAACGGCGACACGTTCCGTGACCAACAAAAGTTCGGTAATGCTCGAATTATTAATAACTAGCCAAGCCTGCACTGATTTCACCGTTTACGTAAACCGCGCGATCGCCGGGGATCAGGCATACATAAATCCTGTCAACTACGCCCGGAAATTCCACTACAACCGAAGCAACAAAATCCATTCGTGTTCGCAAGATAGGCCTGAGAGCTCTCGCTAAATTTAATTAAAACTTCACCGTCCGAGCTGTTTATCTCCGCTAGGAGCTGTAAAGAATTTAATCTATGGAAATTAACAGGGATCCTTAACTTTGTACGATTAGAGAATAAATTACGATACCGTGCAGCCGATGTATCCTGGAACGTCTCGATTAAAGTGACATTAAAGTTTCCCACCGTGCCGTCCAGAAACCGTTATCAACGACCACGGATATTTTTAGAAATTATTCAAATGTCTCGTCTGGAAGACGTATACGCGTATATTCTCTTTACATATTCAGTTATATCGTTGCAGCCCATAATGATTCATTAGATAGATGGCCGCTAATAACTCGCCAACGTGTTCGATCGTTTTACGTGACATGAATGAACGTTAATAACGGGACAGCATCTTTCTCCAGCAACAGCGGGAGGTCACACGATTCACTGTCCTTGAATACTTTCGCCTAATCGGGCATCTAGATCGAACGCCACGTCCGGATCGCGCTGCGAAAAGTTTAATTAAAAACCGTACTATGTCCGCGCAGATCCTATGATCTAACGACGGACGTTTCGTAATCGTGGACTTTAATAATTCACTGTTTCGTTAAAAAAACGATCGCAACCTTTCTTCTATTAGAAAAATCATCGAGAACTCGTTTCGAAATTATTCTACTCCGAACTGCAGTTCACGATTCCACGACTTGTTCGATAACTTTTGGCCATTCTCATGACTCGAATAACATTTCTGCTGTATTATAGTAAACTTAGGATAAAAGCGAATTGTGACAACAAAGTAAATTTTGAAATGGCAGGTCATTGATTATCTTCGTTACCCTTCGACCAGTGTTATTTGACATTTAATGTTATATAATATTATTAATCAATTCTTATCAACAGATTTGTTTAGCGCACTCTCATTAGACAGATTCAATTATTAAGCAGGTTCAAGAATTAAATGTCAGAAAAACAATATATTTACTTCGCGTTCAAACAGACCAAGTTCAGCCACCTAAGTATTAAATCCAAAAAAGGATGAAGGACCTCAAAGAAGTAGGCAAGAAGATTATGAACGGCTGCTATGAAATCGTGAAAAGTGTCCTCAATAAGACGGGAGATATTTTTCCGTAAAATTCCGCGTCTCTCAGTAGAAATCCACCAAAAATCTTCGAGAGTCGAGAATCCCCGACGCATTATAAATAAACCTGAACACACCGCGTTGCCATGAGTCACAATAGCTGCGTGTAAACAATGCGACGCATCTATTCGCCGCGATTCCCATTAACGAGGAGCGCTCCTTGTTCATCCATTTCTATTGGCATTATCATCTACACGCTTCGCACACCTGAATTCCAGAAAATCCTGGCTCCGAGCAGCTCGATTCATCAAGATTCAACCCGAACCGTTCCTACGGATCTGCTACAAGCCGTGGCAACACGCCCTGTACAATCGTTTTACGACAGAGCCGGCTCATAAATAAATAATCAACCTGTCGTTGCGGCGCGTGTGCTAGATCATGAGAATTCCAGCGTCTCCGAACTGGTCTGCCTCGATCGGCAACGTGACACAAGGCACACGAAACTCGGTGTTTACTGGTAGGGAAAGGGTACCGATCGCGGGAGAGGTGGGAGCAGAGAGTACGAGGAGATACGTTCGATGGCATTTCGCGTCGCGCAGCATCTCTGGATCTCCGGGTGTAGCGCCATTTTAAAATCGAACCGCGAATAGAGCAGGGTAGTGGAGCCAGTTACTACGGGGTGGCCAACTACTGTGCCTTTTGTTTATTTTCAAGCGTAATTTACTTTATATTCATCGAACAAGACGTGTTAAACGTTATCGTTTAAATTCGGTTAATTACTTATTTGTTAAAATTAACCACAAAACTTGTTTTCATTCTTTCATATCGAATTCGCGAAGTTTTCTGTCAAGCTTATGAAAATACTTAGCGATGATCAGTATTCAACAAAATAAATCATTTTAGGTAAAACATTTAAGACTGCTTATTTAAATTTTTGTTTTCAGCTTAAGTTTCAGTAGCTCGTTTACTGTACGCGGTTTGTCATATGTTTAACGAAATGTTTGTCATATGTTTAAAGAAAAGGAATGTAAATATGAGATTTTACTAAAGCCATCTCTAATGTGAAATTTCAAATGATTTATTTTGTATAGTAGATAAAATTGATTAAAGTACGTTAAATATTAAATTTTTATCGAGCACAGTTATTGAGACTTCGGGGAGGGGGCACAGTAATTGAAGCACAGCATTCAGAAAGGGAACAGAGTAACTGGAACACTATTCAGGGAGCGAGCACAGTAACTGAGACAGAATAACTGATTTTTGTAGATCATAGACACACAGTAACTGGCTCCAGAATTTGTCTTCTTATTTCTTTCAATATTAAAACAAGATCTGATACTTGTCCCATAGAAAAATTGATGCCGACAAAAAAAACTTTGAAATTCCTTATACATTCTTCAGCAATTTGATCGACGTTTCTGAGAAACTCAAAGGCGAATTTCAAAGTTTCTTTACCAATAGAAATCTTCCCCCGGCTGATCAAATGATCAAATCTTCTTTCGATATTTGTAAGAGGAACTTTACCAACGTAATTGACATTCCTTACGTTGCTTTTCGTAGCGAAAACTCGAGAAGTCCGCCAACAGGGCACAGTAATAGTCTCCTGTACCCTATCACCTGGAGTTCCTTGATCCTTGGGTGTCAGCGCGACGCAACAGGGGGACGAGCCCGTAGCACGCGGTGGGAAGGAACGCGGATCGGAGCGGATCGGAGCAGAAGCGCATGCCCTGACCAGGCGTTGATGTCTCCGAGCGGCGTGCTCGCGTCAACCATAAATTCCACTTACTCTCGAAGCCTCCCGTTGCCCGTGGACCCTTGGCTCCTAGGCTCTAGCGTGGAGGTTCCGGCGTGGCGAACAGAGGACGGTGTCAACCGCGGGGAACTGACTGCGCGGACGTGGATCACTGATGCACGACGTGCAGCAAGCACGCAACGAGAACTCACGAGAACCACGAGGATCCTCTCGGAGGAGCGGCCCAGCCGCGGCGAACAAAGGAGAAGGTAAGGCGGAAAGGAGAAGTGAAACGGAGAGGAAAACGAAGCGACGACCGGTCGTTCGCCGCGGAGGATCTTCGGGAACTTGTGTCACGATCGGGTCACTCGGTTCTTACACGTCGCCGGATTCTCGGACGATCCACACTTCCAGGACCACCACCTCCTTCTCTCTCTTTCTCTCTCACGGTTTTACCTTCGGAATTCGAGCGTTCCCGGACGACCGGACACCGACTGCGTTCACAACGCGATTCCCCGGACCGTGGTATGCGGCCGCTCGACCTCGCCTAAGGAGATTTTAGTTCTCGTCGCCAACAATCGGCGCCACCGTACGCTCCTCTGTACCGTTACACGCATTACAGGTGGCTTCGCTCGTGTCCCCTCTGGTTCCCCTGTCGACGTCTACCTGAGGAGAACGACCATGCGCGACTGAGACGGTGGGAGAGCAACGCCAGATTACAATTAACGAACTTTGTGCCACGAGCAGACTTATAAAAAAATCTTTGGAAAAGTGTCGGACATAGTTCGTAAACTACCCCTATTTCGAGAAAATAATATTTCAAGATGTAGTTGTCTCTCCCCAATTTGAACGTCGAATTTTGATGTCTGCGAGTCATTTTGCTGAGACTTTTATGAATATTAAAGCAGATCTTCAACTAGCGTGCAAAAGC
>CM052154.1:6433462-6444439 GCA_028455555.1 Augochlorella aurata
GCGTCGTTAAGCAGGGCCAAATACAAGCAAGTTTAATCAAGCTTGATCGGATGAAATTACGATTAACTCACATCGTTGCCGGTAGCATCAATTCGGCTCATCTCGCCGGATCTCTCCGTAAATTCTCTTAATTCCACGGGACGCGCAATTACTCAAAACGCCTCATAAACAGAACCGCGTTCGTCTGACGCGAAGCCGAAACTTTGTCGGCGATATTTTACACGGATCATCGATGTTCTGGTTAATCGCAGCAACGCCCGGATCGGTCGGCGTCGGTCTGTTACATAAACGACGCCGTTTTCGCGGCGCGTGCCGCTAATTGTCAGCAAAACGATGCCGAAGAAAGTGGTCACGGTGGAAAGCACGATCCTGGATGCACTGAAAACCACGCTTCTGCGTAACCGCTTTCTTAGGAATCGATCTTACTTTCCTCTCGACGCGGCGCGACCACGCTAGCATGTCAATTAGAAACTGTCATAACTCGGATTCCTGTGCGCAGTTTTCCGCGGGAAACAGTTTGCTCGGCGACGACGCCCGCGGAATTTTTAAGCAAGCTCTATTTACAGAAGAAACACGCGCGTGTCCACGCCTGATCATTAATCACCTGCGAACGGTGCTTTCAGAGCACCTTCTAAACGGCGAACTAATTTGTCAAGGTACCTATCGTAAATTTTTCAATGATTGATTCGGCGGCCTCAATTAGCGAGCGTTATATACTCTACCCTTGTCCGCGTTGGGCGGAAGTCTGCTATGAAACCGTTTATGGATTTCAGATATCTCGAAATTATATGTTTGGTATATTATTTACGTTGCTGCGAAATTATTTTCGTAAGTGGGGTCTAATGGTGATTCGATAGAAGTCGGAATTAGTGGGATATTAGGATAAGCGTGTCAATTACTGTGCCCGTTGAAGCGATGTCCGAAGATTCTCTCGCTTATATCGCAATCCTTAATATATTTAAATTATATGTTGACCTCTTTTGTATAAGTACTATCTTTTTTTAAATTTAAATATATAAAGAAATATGTTACAATCATATAATAAATTATTATTATAGTTTCTGAGCCTTTTATAGTCACTGTATGTTAATTTCTGTAATTGCTGTGCTTCAATTATTGTGATCAGTTCTGGGTAAACAATCCTATAACAAAAATGTAGAAACGTGAAATATACCGTTCTAAATTATTTAGCATAATTTATTATACAAAGTCTCACATTTCAAAGACCAAGAAAATATGTTATTAATTTAATCCAGTTACAGCGCATAGTTATAGAAACAAGACATAAAGTTCAATTACTGAATTATATTATCATTTTTCTGTAATTTAGACGAGTTTTATGAACGCAATAGTTTATACTTTAGTATCGGAAAGCATCATTTTTGTATCTTTTTCATTATTGGTTGCAACGCGTTTCTTACGTGAAATATAAAATCATAGTCGCCGCCCATGTGTGACGCTGTCAGCGAACGCGTTAAATATCACTACAAACGTAGAAGTTGCTTCGAGTCTACAATTATCCACACCACTGTATTTGTTCACAAATGTGCATGGAGTGAGTGCAGCGAACGAAACGATACCGTAACGGTTAAGTCGTAATAAAACCGGCAGAATTTCCGGGCCCGCAGAACGCATAATGTCGAAACTTGAAATCCAATTATCTCTCTTTGAACGGCTTGCCACGCTTTGAGTAGAATCGTCCTGGAGAACGGACGGGGATTAAATAGATTTGGCAGCGTTGGCGCGAGGACAATTGAAGAATTGGAATAAGTCACGATTAACGCGTGCGAGCGTGTTGGGACACGCTGAACGACTACGTAAATTGTAGCCCGATCCGATGCGTAACGAACCGATGTACCCGGCCTCGGACCTGTTCGAAATGGTGTACGCACACGTCCCGCGCGTGTAATTAGGGAACATACGTGCTTCGCTTGACAGTTCGTTGTATTCGACCAAGTGTTTTCATGCCGATTCGCAAGGGAGGCTCCAATTCAAGCCGACCCTGCAGAGCAGCCTCCCTCCACCTCTCTCTCTCTCTCTCTCTCTCTCTCTCTCTCTCTTTCTCTCGTGCTGTCTCACACTCTCGCTCGTTTGCATAATCGATTGATCGAAATCAATTTTTCAAGGAACCTTCCGCGCAAAAATTACGACGAACATCTGGTTCACTCGTCGGACAGGTTGTATTCTTCTCTTTACAGTATTACAGTTGAATCACCCCTCATTTTCAACCCTTGTGTCGATATCAAAAAATCTCTGCGGCGTACGCGAACATTTTCGAGAGACTTCGATATTTAAGCGGATATTTCTATGCAAATTAATTCATAGTTATCTGAGAAGGCAGGAGACCGCAGCGATTTTTCTTTTCGTTAGACAAATTGGAAGTAGTTAACGCGATTCTTACAATTCGTGTTAAGCTGACACAGTGCAGAGTATATTTTATTTAAAATTGTATTCGTAGAGTTTGTTCGAGATACTGTTCGAATAATGTTTTATTGGAAATGTTGGTCGGATAAAATTTTATTCGAAACGTTAGTCGGATAAAATTTTATTCGACACATCAGTCCAACATAATTTTATTCGAAAAATTCATTCGACAGATATATTTGTAAAATTATAAATGACATTTAATAAAATATAATCTTATTCAAATTTATTTAGATCTAATGTTTCCAAAGGTTTCTTTCCTTAACAATGATATTAATGCAATTTCTCTCAGAGCCACGTTGGTTAGCGCTTCTGCTAATCAAAGAAAGAAAATAGAGTACAGCGTGAAAAGATAGTAAATAACGCTCTGTGATAGGTGAAATTCAGTGAAAATGAGGTAACTTGTTAATCGATTTAGTATAACTGGCAATGTAATAAACATTAACGAATCACTGTAAACAAGTTATCTTTCTGGGTGAAGGAATTAAGTATATATTTCGTGGAGTAGAAAGGAGAGGTATCGCTCTAAGAAAATAAGGTAAAACTGGGTCGACAGCGTAGAATTCTTCGATTCCTGCTTTTCGATTGAACTTGCTGCGAAACTTTCGCTGAAACTTGTAATCGTGTCTGGTTAACGGGTTTCCAATAATGCGGTGAGGCTTTCGCATTAGGAAATTGGCAAGTTTTAAGGGTGTCTGGATAACTTGTAAAAATTCCTCGGCATCCAACTTCTTAGAAGGTCCAGGAAAAATAAGAATCGTTGATACTATCACGCAAGGAAACGTGATCTATTTAATTATTAAGTCCCTAATACTCGGAGTATCTAAATTGTCACCTAATCACGCAATAATTTTTGACAACGAGACAAAATAAATTCTTAAAACTCTTAAAATAAGTTATGAAAAGAAATATCTGCAAAAATGCGTTTCGAAGAACTAGCAAATAAATCTGAGAATAGTCATAAGTATTGTCAGTCGTTGCAAAAGGCCGGACAATTATAAATAATATATCCTAAAAGCGGACAACTAATGTTTCAGGTAATTATATTCGAAACTGTTCGCGTTAGTTTACGAACACGTTCGGCAGGCTCTCGAACGTTAATGAATGCAAACGAGGCGCCGTTAAGAGATAAGGGATTCGAAGAATTCGTGGTGTCCGGCTCGCGCGGATTTCTTCAGCGCCACGCCGTGCAATATTTCGTTCCATCAGTCATCGCAAAAAAATGTAGATGTTTTGCATCAACTTACAGACGCCATTAGATTCGAAACACGGCCAGGAGGAGACAGTGACAACCGGTTGAGACGTTTGTACGACCTTCATTCCGGCCTTTACCACATTCCAGCGAGAGCCGATGAATTCCAGTCCTCCTTTCGACGTGACCCCATAAACTTGAGGACACCCTCGGTCAATGGAGCATGGAGAACTTAAATGTAAGTGACACTCGATTCATAACAATCAAAGCGAGGACGGTTGCGCAGCGAGCGACAGGTAATCTGCGTCTCAGGAAATTCGAAATGCTTGCAAGCAGAAAAATAATTCTTAGGCAAATCAATTCTTAGAAAAATCTCAGCTTTATTAAGTGAAAATTCAAACATACTGGAGCTAGTCGTTTTCAAAGATAAACTCATAGGCGATACTGTCTTGCAAGAAGACAGGAAAACGATTATACTTTCGCTTGCAGATTACAGAACAATTTTTCCTTCTTGTCTTGCTATAAAATATGAAGTAATATATGCAACAAATTCTTGCACCCCAAACTTTACTATTTTTACGCACTCCAATAGTTCATTTGAAGTTATTAGTAACCGATTGCACCACTCGTCTATTCAATTAATTGAAAAAGTTATTACAAATCTCAACAAAATCCAAGGAAATATCAAATTTATATGGACTCCAAGTCGCATTAGACTCGGAATAAGATTAAATCGAGCACATATTAACCCTTTGCACTAGGAGAATTTGTTCAAATCATCCGCCAACAACGTGTTTATTCGTAAAGTAATAATTAACGCTTCCAATAAAATATAAAATAATATTAGATATAATTGCTTTATTTAAAAAGAATTTGGTATAAAATTGTACCGACACCATGCGAAATAAAAATGATTAATTTTGGAAGTGTCATAATATTAATATAAAAATTGCGGGAAGTCTATGTTCAGCGTTGCAACGTTAATAAGACAGTACGTTACTTTCAATGAAAGCGTCCTTAAACGAAAATCATAATTTTTTTAAAAAAAGGCCACCCTCACCCAAAAGATATGTTTGCACCGAGATTTTCGGGAAGAAGTGGACCAACACTGATTGGCAGCCGTCCAAACATTCGTTCACCGTAGGGTACTCATTGTCTACATGTCACGATACGATCGCCTAATGTCATCTTCGTCGAAATTACCTTATCCGAATAGCAGCCAGCGCCTGTTTGATAGCTAATGGATCACGCTCGCAGTCTGCTGGCGGTAGAACAATCGAGGATACCACTCACATTTGAGTCAAACGGCAGCGTCGACGCAGTAATTGACAGAGCGGAGAAGCGTGTTGACTACAGGACGTCGTTGGCACGATTATTTCGCGGGCCCGTAAAGTAGCATGTTCTGCAACGTGGTCGCATGAGTCCTGCCGATCTCGCACGAGCTCGATCCCGAGGCCGGTTCGGCAGAGCTCGGCTGGCTCGCCGCGACTTCTCCACTCGGAACAGGCTCAGTCGCTTCGCGCGCGTCGTACCGCATGTGCATTCTCTGTCCGTGGTCGTGCCGATCGTGAGAAAACAGCGACTCCCGCGATCGTTTCGTGCGTCGATTGTTTATTAAACTCCTCTTGTTCGACAGTGAATTGCGCGAGGTTTTCCACGGCGAACGTGCTTCTCTGATTGGTGCTCCGTAATTTCATCGAGTTTCGGGAGTTTTCTCGCGAACCATCCGGCTCGGCCCACCGGCTGAGGTGAGTACAGAAAGCGCGCGACTTTTATTCTCAAATATACCGTACCGAATAACAATAAAGGACGCTGTACATATTCGTATAATTCGTACACTTGACACAAGCGAATGTACGTTTTACACATAGTTAAAATTTCCAGAACGAGTGTACGAAATCATAAATTTATGTTATATATAAAAAGAAATGAAAAAATTTAAATATGTTGCGATTTTAATTGGACAAAAGACAGAGATAATATTATTATATAATTTAATGCAATACGATCGAATGTCTCCAGCAACCGTTTCCTTATTATCACGTATTATTGTCTTATTCGTTTTATTGTTTTTATTTAGTTGAGTGCTATGTAACTCTCTACAGGATTATTAGCCACGCGCATAAGTGCATAATAGAAATGCAGTATATAATTAAATTAAGGTTAAACTAAGGTAGAAAATTTTACATTGTGGAAGAAATTAAACAAAGGTGGATAACAGAAGGTGGTGCGTTTGAATTTCGAATAATACATTCTTTTAACTGATCCGCGTTATTGCATTGTCGTGCACTCGCATAAACAGCTCCGAATTTAACCGCAAACATTTTCGATAATATTTAGGCTATCGACAAATTGTTGATAATTGAGCAGCTATGAGCAACTATGATTATTTAAAAATTCTCATCCGTAAAGGGTTAACATTGTTCTAAAGATGCTGAAATTATAAAGACTCTGCCATGGAAAATATTAATATTTTTACCCTAGCATAGATTATAATAGAATAGATTATAATTTCCATGGCAGATCCTAGCATAGGTGCAAAGATTGAAGTCTGCCCTTTAAAATGAGCCCTTGAACTTCGGTGTACGATTTTTTTTAATCATTTTATTGAGCTTTGCATGAGAAGCTACTTTGGAGTAATACGTACAAGGTGCACGAGGACGAAACTTACCCCTCGTTTCTGTTCCATGGAATAAGTATAAATAATCGTTTAGCAAGTTCTAAGGGGTCGTTGCAAAGAGCAAGCTTTAGTCTTGAAATCTATGGTAGACCCATTGTCGAGAAAATTTTTTCCACTGTTTTAGAGACGTTTGAATTTGCAGAATTTTCTTAGTAAATCCATGTCTTCTGTTTTCTTATTTCTAAATTTTCCGCATGCTATACTGCGTGGAAATAGGGTAGAAAGAATGGACGATGGTTTGTAAATATGAAAGCTTCAAGGTTGAAACTGGGCCCAAGTTTATTGGTCTACTACGTCTCATTCTGAGAAAATTATAATAGCGTAAATATTGACGACTTGCCGAAAATTTAGTACACGAATGCCTTTTGCAGTCATTGTATATACATATATATATATATATATATATATATATATATATATATATATATATATATATATACATACATACATATATATAGGTATCTATAGATTTTACTGGTTTTACGCTTTCGTGTTCGGAAGAATTTGAACGGTTGAATTTTTAACGAGTGACTAAGAATCGTCGTTATGAGTTACGGCAGACCTGTTGTCCACCCGTTTATGTAATCCTGGCAGTGTTCGATTATGTAAATTATTACCGTTTGCACTCGACTGTGGAAACTGGAATAGCGAGAACATTTTGTTTTCTTACGGATTCGATTATAGATAAATGATTTATTAAAATTTTTCTTCGTTTTAATACTTGTTCGTACAATTTAACTGGTTGCAATACTTGTTCCTACAGTTTTACTCGTGTCAATACTTGTTAGTATAATTTTTGTCGTTTCTTATGGTTTTAATGTCTTTTAATCTATATAATCTATTTTACGTTCCGTGTGTAATGTGTTTTAATTATGTATTTAATGCAACACCTAGATGGTAGCAACGTGTTACGGGTTGACCAATATCGTCGTCATTTTCAATTAATGACAGACCTTTAACAACAGTGACGTTGTGTTTCCATTAATTGGTTACGCAATTCTGGGAGCAATGTTGCTAGTGGCTAATTAAAAAAAGTAATCGAAATTCACGTGCGGTGACAGACATACATCTGTGGAGGTGTTCACAAAATGTTAATTAACTCTGCACACCAATTTGTTTACATCCACTACGTATTTTTCTTTGCAAATGTAAATTTTTTCAGACGCCATACAATGAAATGCAATAATCATCTGTTACGAATATAGCAACCTAAATCTAGTATCATTTTTTATTAAAAACGAATTGAGAATACAGAAGATGTCAAGCGCACCACAAAAATGATAATTAAATATTTATTAACACTTCGTATACGATTTCAAAAGATTCGAATTTCTATCTCACTTGAAATGAAACATTTAATTTGTTGCTATTTTGCATGCAATTCCAAGAACTTTAATACACTAAGTTATTATCTAAATTGCATAATAACATTCTATAATAAAATTTCCTTCGTTCTTCTTTGTTGACGGCAAAGATCTCCGCTTTTACCGAAGCGATCTCCGATTGTGAGTCACGTGGCACAGAATTCCATTTATGTACTATTCCAATTCCTGAACTATGCGCGTTCTAAACATTTTCTGTCGCACCTTGACCCAGAATGTTGTTCCCCATTTTTCTTCAACTATGTAAAAAGAGACAAACAAATCTGTATAGGGAAAGTAATGAACGAACAGAGTCTACATTGAAATAAAATCTCTCATTCGCAATTATTTGAATTATTTTAAACTCTAGGAGAACTTTCCAAAAAATTTGTTACGTCTGCGCTGGCAAAGAGGAACGTGGGAAATAATATTTCCCGTGATAAAGAGCGTTGCAAAAATGAGCTGCCTTTATTTTTCCGGTTCGGTCTACGATAAAGAAAGCAACACGGTCGCTGATGACAATGCGTTGTTGTTGAAGCAGGTATATTCATCTTTCGCGTTTAACCACGTATTATGGTCTAAATGCGAGTTCGGTTTTTCACGCTAGGATGGCGCGGGCCATGAATTATTTGTCACTTCGTTGGGACATAAATTCTGTTTTGGAGCTGACGTTTGGTACCGTTCAATATGCGTTCGGTCACTGAGTTTCTCCCCCCCCCCCCCCCCCCACACCCCCTCCAATAATACGAGAGCTCTGCGACGCGTTCGACAAAAAAAAATATATATATACAAAACGTCCACTTGTTTTATACGTCATATCGATATTAAAAATTACCCAAGCATTTTGATAAGGATTAAGAATTTTATATCGGTATTAATCAATTCTACATGAAATATTGAACAGAACGTTCCCGTGTTCGCGATACACGTAAAAATTTGAAATTTATGCCTCTAGTTTTTCCCTCCAATTTCTTTGCTATTGTTATGTTATATTATATTCAACTTTGATGCGCTATTTACGCGGAACCGTCAAATTGTTTTCCAATGTGCCCAGCGGAAACGATTTATTTTCGATATGAACATTGGATAAAAAGTCTGTGCTGTAGTAACAGAGAATACGAAATTTTTAATAACGGTGATCAATATTTTTTAATAAACCCCGGTTGATTTGACCGTCGCCTGCAGGCTTTAGAAACAATTTATGAAAACGGTGAACACGCACACGATATTTTTATAGTTACAGTTCTGCAAGTTTTATGATCTCTTGTTATTATGGCTATCTTGAGGCGGATATATACATGCTTCTAGATATAAATTTTACATATTTTACGAACGTTAATGAACCTGCTGTTTCAACCTGGACAGGTTGTAAAAGCTTAACGAGATTTCGTAGATTTGTGTAATAATTAATTGGACAGTTAACATATATAAAATTTGCCATCGTCATTGTTATTATTGTTATTGCGATGGGTTCCTGTCCTCAATTTATTCGAACTTTCTATTAAACGAATTCTATTTGTTTTATATATTTTAATTAATAATCTGTATTTCGAATATAGGATCCTATGTATAAACCCAGTGTCAAATCTATTATTCAATGTGATATTATTCTATAATACAAATGATATTACTATCTTTTCTATTCAATTATTCAGTTTATTGACAATGATAAAATTGATATAATTTAACACTTTTTAATCATTTTAAATATGCCGGATCTAAGATGGAATCGATTGACGCATAATGAAATTCGTGAAATAAATTATTCTAATATATTCCTATTATTTTTATGAACTTCAAATGTTATCAGCTTATAACAACGTCCACTGATTTCAATGAAATTTTCATTATGAACATTAGTTTCCGAGATCTACGAAATTAATTTCTCTCAACAATTACATCGAGGTGTTAATCAATCTCTTGTTTTATTGAAGTGTACCGACTACGACGTGACATTTATTCCTATTCAGTTATACATAAAATAACGAATCGTGAATTCCGTGTAGTTAGATGGACGTTGTTGTCCACCTGTGTTGCGCCTAAAGTTGAGCGAGGTATTAAAGTCCTAACGAGGAATACGTATCCGAAAGTAACTTGGCAAATCTCGCGTTTAGAGACGTCAGAACTTCGAAAAGTTTTCGCTCCGGCTTTCTCTCTCTCCAACTTCCGCGCCGCTCTCTCTTTCTCTCTCGCAGCGTGTACCGAAAGTAAATGTTTAGTTTTCATCTTTCTTCGTGTCCGGGGAGAAAACACGGGACACGTGAGTTAGCCGGAATGATTGATAGCCGTAGATAAAAGGAGAACAACCGAGTGGATTTCCGCGGGAACTTTCCGTGTTTCCGTGCTAATCGAAAAGAGCTTCTTATCGGGGAGAGCGCAGAAGCCGAAACTCAATTTCTATCTACTCAGAATGCGAGCCAGAGATACCGGGCTACCTACTTTTTGCCCCCGATGTATCCGTGGAACGAACTTCACGGATACTTCGAATTAAATGGAACAAAGACCGGCCGGGAATCGAGGCGCGAGAGCTCTCCCCGAAACCGAGTGGCAGTCGCTGTTGGTTAAACATAATTATGAACGTTGAATAATCGATGAGTTGTGCCCCGTTGCTTGGGGCCGTCGCTAAAAATACAACGCGATCTTGTTGGCTCAACAGTTAGCCGAACGCGTAGGCTTAACAATTCAATTCTCTGCGGAAGATCAATTTTCGATTGTTGTTTGCCTTGACATTAAACGTCGGGAAATTCGTTCTTTATACTCCGTGTTGCCGATCGCTGCTTTAATTACCCGATGAACTTTAATTGAGCGGATATTGATCGATTTTACCAAGACAATTCGAAATAATGACACGTGTTACCAGTTGACTGCGGATGTTCATACAATTTCTTGTTTTATAGGTAATTTTACAAATACTGGAATCGAGGGATAGTTTTGTTCGTCGATTAAAAGATTTTTTATTGCCTTTTCTTAAATTTCAATAATCTGTACATAAATGCATTTTTACTAATTTTTTATAATTACCATTTTTACAGATCGATTCTTTAGAATTGCATTTTTATACAGGGTACCATGTATGACGCTGATTCTATGTCAAAGAATAAGTCGAAAATGTAGAATACATATTTTTTATTCGAGCCTCTGTTTTCAAGAAAAGTTGGGAAAAAATACTATTGATTAAGAATCAAGTGGCTCGTCTGGTCATGACATACCAATTCTACTTCCCGTCATACTACAAGCCACGCGAACTTGACGCATCTTTCAACTCAGTTTCCTCGAGAACGGAGCTGCAAATGAAAAAATGTTATTCTTTTTTTCCGACT